>NMUG010007875.1:0-11886 GCA_002855965.1 Monotropa hypopitys | reverse complement strand
AATTTGGAGAATATTCCCGAAGAAGATCCCGAGGATGACCCAAGTGAAAATGAAGAAGACGAAGAAGACATCGATGTCGACCATGAGGAATGGGTTTACCCACCCTACAAGTGGCCAAATGACTCGGATAACGAGTAGTACCTGAGTGTCTAATTATTATTAGTATTCAGCATGTTTAGAATTCCAACTCATATGCTTATGTTGAACTCTATTGCTATGAATTAAATAGAACCCTTTTCATGTCTCTAACTAAAGAATCATTTCGAAAGCAGAATGATTAACACTCGCAACAACGGTCAAGGAAACGATCAGAGGAACGATGAAGTAGCTGAACTACGCGATATGGTCAGGATGTTAGCTGGGACTGTTCAAACCCAACAGGAGATGCTCAATCAATATCTCAACCATCCAGGACCCGTGAACGAGCCACCCAACCCTGAGGAGGAGGCATTAGTAGACCCAATCGAACAAGCGATTAACTTCGCAGCAGTGAAAGAATTTCTAAAGTTGAAACCCCATACCTTCTGGGGAGGAATGGACCCTGTGAGAGCAAATGAATGGATAGCAGCCCTGGAAAAGAATTTTCGATTACTGAGATGTTCTGATCAACAGAAGGTAGAAATCGGATCGTATCTGTTGGAAGGAGAAGCAAATCGTTGGTGGAACCTAAAGAATGCCGTACAACTGGAAATGATCTGGGAAAGATTTTTGGAAGTTGTTTGTGAGAAATTTATGCCGAGGGCGATGCAGACTGCAAGGAGGATGGAGTTCGAGCACCTCAAGCAATGAGAGATGATGACGGTAGCTGCCTATAAAACCGAGTTTACAAACCTTGCTGCTTATGCTCCGTACCTAGTGGCATCGGAAGAAATAAAGGCGAGACGCTTTGAAGAAGGACTGAAGCCAGAGATTCGGAAGGTGGTTCGACCCCTGCAACTGTCAACTTATGCTGACGTTCTAGACCGAGCCTTGTTGGTCGAGCAAGATGTGGAATAGACAAGACGATATCAAGAGCGGAAGAGGCAAAACCAAGGACCCAGAAGAACTGGCCCACAGAAGAAGGCAAATTTTAGAGGAAGGAGAGATGATCAAAGAAGAATGGGAAACCAAGGCGGCGGAATCAGAGTACCCTTGACATGTTTTGGTTGTGGTCAAGAAGGCCATTTCAAGAAAGACTGTCCGAGGCCAGCAACAGGAGCAAATGTGATACCCATAGGTATGCTAAGGAACAGCCATCAAGACAACCGGAACCAGCGTCAGGGAAGAGCTTTCGCTTTAGTACCCGGAGATCCCCGCAACGATGAAGTCGTGGTGGCAAATAGAATTCTTGTCTGTGGAATTCCTACCTATGCGTTATTTGATTCAGGATCTACTCATTCATTTCGAAATCTCACTCTCAGAAAATCAGTAGAAATCTTGAACCGTTAGGATTTGACTTGCTCGTATCTCAACCCATGAGCAAGGGAGTCGTTTGCTCATCTGTTCTAAGAAACTGCAACATTTCCATGAATGGAACCCGTACCATAATCGATCTTATCCCTCTAGCTATGTCCCATTTCGATGCGATCATTGGAATGGATTGGTTATCCTAATTCAAGGCCAAGATTGATTGCACAGAGAAGTGTATAGTCTTCATAGGACTCGGAGAGGAAGAAACCAAGCTTGAAGGAGAAAGAGTCACATCACCCCCATATTTTGTATCTATTTTGCAGAAAGGATGTCGAAGTTACCTTTGCAGCGTTTTGTCTACAACCCCAAGTACTCAATCGATATTTGATATCCCCGTAGTTCATGTTTTTTTCAACGTTTTCCCCAAAGACTTACCAGGAATACCCGTTGATCGAGAGGTGGAGTTTAGCATCGAAACTATTCTAGGAAGCCAACCAATATCTAAAGCACCCTATCGAATGGCACTCGCGGAACTGAAGGAATTGAAGGCACAACTTCAAGAACTGGTAGATAAAGATTTCATCCGACTTAGCTCATCACCATGGGGAGCGCCAGTTTTGCTTGTCAAGAAGTTGGACGGAACAATGCGGCTCTGCATCGACTATCGAGAGCTGAACAAAGTCACCATCAAGAACAAGTATCCATAACCAAGGATTCACGATTTATTCGACCAACTGCAAGGAGCTAAAATATTCTCAAAGATCGACCTTCGTTCAGGATATCACCAGCTCAAGGTTAAGGCAGGGGATGTGGAGAAGACATCTTTTTGTATCAGGTATGGGCATTTCGAATTCTTAGTTATGCCATTTGGCGTCACCAATGCACCTGCAACATTTATGGACCTGATGAACCGGATCTTCACCAACTATCTCGACGACTTCGTAATCGTATTCATTGAAGATATTCTCATCTACTCCAAGAACGAAGAGCAGCACGCGGAGCACCTGTCGATCGTTTTGCAGACTTTGAAGGAGAGGAAGCTTTACGCCAAATTCAGCAATTGCGAGTTCTGGCTCACGAAAATCCAATTTTTCGGGCACATCATCGACGAACATGGAATCTCAGTGGACTCTCAGAAGATAGGAGCAATCCAAGAATGGCCCAAGCCAACCTCAGTAACCGAAGTTCGTAGTTTTCTTGGACTCGCCGACTACTACTGAAGATTTATCAAAGACTTTTCGAAGATCACAACCCCGGTGACGGAGCTGACAAAGAAAGGAGAGCCATTTGTTTGGACAGAGACCAGAGAAGAAAGTTTCCAAGAGCTGAAAAAGCGACTCACGACAGCACCTGTTCTTGTACTACCTCAGGAGAGAGAAGACTTTGAAGTCTACAGCGACGCGTCACTTAGAGGACCCAGATGTGTTCTGATTCAGCAAGGTCAAGTTATTGCTTACGCTTCCCGACAGCTAAAGCCTCACGAGAAGAACTACCCAACTCACGACTTGGAACTAGCCGCAGTAGTTTTCGCTTTGAAGATTTGGCCCCACTATCTTTATGGAGTCACCTGCAACTTATTTACCGACCATCAAAGTTTGAAGTATCTTTTCACCCAGAAGGAGCTGAATCTCAGACAACGAAGATGGCTTGAGCTGATGAAGGACTACGATCTCAATATTCAACACCACCCTGGAAAAGCCAACATTGTTGCAGATGCCTTCAACAGAAAAGGAAATAAGGAGCTCGATCGCCTACAGCATGGACACCTCAACACCATCGTTGCAGAACCAACTATTTTGGGAGAGATCAAGTCAGGACAAGGGAGCGACCCAAAGCTCATGAAGATCAGTGAAGGAATTAATCCAGAAAGCGAATTCACCCTCATAGATGGAATTCTCCGATTTTGGAATCGATTGTGTATCCCCAACAACGAAGAAATCAAGAAGAAGATCATGGATGATGGTCATCACTCAAAATTCGTAATTCACCCCGGTCAGACGAAGATGTACCAGGATCTGAAGAAATCTTATTGGTGGATGGGAATGAAGCGCGACATAGCCAACTACGTCAGTCGATGCCTGCAATGCCAACAGATCAAAGCTATTCGTCAGAAGCCCGCCGGATTATTGCAGTCGTTACCTATTCCAAAGTGGAAGTGGGAGGATATCAATATGGATTATGTCATAGGATTACCATGTTCGAAGAAGGGAAACAACGCGATTTGGGTCATAGTAGATCGTCTACTCACTTCATTTCGATCAATAACACTTATTCGATAGACCGAATGGCAACCACCTACCTTCAAGAAATCGTTCTACTACACGGCACACCACTATCTATCACGTCCGATAGAGACCCGCAATTTGTATCTAGATTTTGGAAATCACGTTAGAGGGCAATGTGAACAACACTCAATTTCAGCACAACTTTTCATTCTCAAATGGACGGCCAATTAGAAAGAACCATTCAAACACTAGAAGACTTGTTGCGAGCCTGTGTGTTAGAATTTCAAGGAAGCTAGGAAGAGCATCTATCATTGACAGAATTCGCCTACAATAATAGTTATCAAGCAAATATAGGAATGGCACCATTTGAAGCACTATACGGAAAGAAATGCAGGACACCATCGTGTTGGACAGAAGTCAGGAATGCAGAGTTGACAGGACCAGAAATCGTACAGGAATCCACAGAGAAGATCAAGACTATTCAGAACCGACTAAAAGCTGCTCAAAACTGCCAGAAGAGTTATGCCGACACTCATCGCAGGGAATTGGAATTTCGGAAAGGCGACAAAGCGTTTCTCAAGGTATCACCGATGAAAGGCATCGTCAGATTCGGGAAGAGATCAAATCAACCATTAAATGCTCTCAACTACCACCCAGCCCCTCCGAACCCCTATATAAGCATCCCTTATAGAGCATTCATTTCCCCACCCAACTCCATCTTGTATTCAAAGCTCTAGAGAGAGAAAACCACCTTCCCGAAGTCCCGGTGCTCTGCAATTCCTAGCCGAACACTTAGATTATTGTATTGACCCTACGGACCATCTGTTTGTCAGGCCTTAGCTCGGCCATCCATCCGTCAGACCAGAAGATATCCATTGTCCGAACCATTTTCCCGAGCAGTGCTCAACTCGACAAAGGCTTGCTGGAACAGCCCCTGTGAACTCAGGTAAGCACCTCAGCTCTCCGGTCGTTACCTTATCATTTATTTTAGCTCGGCAAGCCTTCCCTTGTGTTGCCCGAGCAACCCTATATTAAAACCCCTGCTCGGCAGCCTTTCTTTGGCTTAACCGAAGCAGCCCAGACCCTTGTTCCTTTGTCGGCAGCTCGGCCCTTGGCCAACCAGTCCGGGCAGAACCTATTGACCCTCTAGCTGAATTTACTTCAGCTCGTCATGTATGCCAGACCTCCTCATAAATACCCCTGACCTTCCCGTATCATTTGCCGACCTCCCACTTGCCGGAGCACCTCTGCTCGGCAAAGGGACAGTTCGCCTCTGAGTTTCTTTAGTCATTTAAGCTCGGCTAAGCAGCCGGTAGCTCGGGCAATCAGCCCTAAGGCCTTGCGGCCACCTCATTGTCCTTTTTGACTAATAGTTGTGTTTGAAGAACCACTTCCCGCACTGCCGTTAGCCCTCCAGTACCCTTTATTGACAGCTCGGCAGAACCCTTGCTCGGCAGACTCTCTGCTCGGCAAAGCTTCTGTTCGGCAGAACCCTTAGTCCAGCAGACCGCCAGCTCGGCAAGGCCCCGCTCGGCAAAACCTTATCTCGGCATAAGGACCCTTCGGTCCAGGAATACCTCTAGAACCTTGTCAGATTAGATATAATGTGTTCTTATTAATCACCAACCGGCCACTGTCCTCCGGACAGAAGGCCTTCGGTCACTTGTGTTTTCCAGAGCTCAGCCAGCCAGCCTGACCACTTTGAGTCGGCAGCTCATCTCGGCCTAATTAGCTCGGCAGTAGCCTTAGTTGTTCGGCAGAAAGCTTAGTTTGTTTCCTGATGTCTTATGGCAGATTTGTGGTGTTAGTCCAAAAGAAATCAACCCAAGGAAAGGTGAATCTTTACATGCCTTACTTACTCGTACTTTTCCTTACTTGCTCACTTATTTTATAAATTACTGTTATGGTTATTAAGCCCGGAAAATCTACTATGTTATCACTCTTGCAAAATGAAAGAGGAGCTTATGAAAACCCTTTTTACATGGATAAGCATAACGTGGGAAAATGTTTTATGTGATTCTCGGCACGGACATGACATGGCCATGGAATACGGTCAAGAACGGATAAGAGCCCGAATGCTGGGGACAGGGTCAGATACGATGCATACAGGGACATGCTATAAGGTTGGGACCAAACCAGATGGTCATTGGATGATATCATACCACTTTGCAAATTACGGGGTAGCTCCCCTTGTTTCTGGTACCGTGGATGCTGTAATTGGTAGGCTTGATAGACTGGTTGACAGTCATACATTTTGGGTGGATTACCCAAAGCAATCAATATGCACTTGTTGCAGGTTCATGCATGAAAGATGCCAAAAATCTGATATGAACAGAATGGGTCAATGATACTACTCTTGAGGCAATTGAGCCACTCATACTATTATTATCTGGAAATGATTTACTGCAGAAAATGACTTGGTTGTTCACGAAACTTGTAATTTGGGCATGCACTGAATTCACTCTAGCTTTATAGCTTATGCGTTTTTATAAAACTCTTTTCAGGATTTGAGGAGCTGGAATAGGAGCACTGGAGTTTTTTTTATATCTCAGCTTTTGATTACCCTATGTATCAGCCCACGGGGCTTGTTTTGTATCTCCAAGTTAATTAATGAACTGTTGTGGGTATTTTGCTAGTGATGCACTCTCTGGGTTATTTCACGCTTTCCGCTACTATTCAATCTAAAATTATTCGATGAATCCCTAAACTCATTAATTAGGGCCTTTAGCGAGCTTGCTTGTTGGCCGATCATGACTCATGTGAGATTGTGTCGTGACAAATTCATTCCCCGGGAATGGACTTATGATGAGATTTCCTGGATGGTCGCTCCATCCACGACATTGTGCACAATGGTGGTAGCGTAGCCTTTCCGACGAGTTGGGGAATGACTGAAGAGAAAGGATAGTATGTTGACGAGCCACTATACCTGATCCACTTTATTAATCACTTAACTCTGTGGATATAGTCAATGTGGATGAAATGGTCATTCCTAGTACTCATGTTGATATTCTCAATGTAGAGGAAATGGAGGCACCTGGTACTCATGTTGACATATCGCCTTAGGGTTGAATGGTTGGTCTAAATCACTTGATTGAACTCTATCAATGCAATACGATTACTCCCTTGTTTTGACGAGGTTGAGAGAATTGGAAAACTTACCATAATCATTCAAATATCTCAAAATTGTGTGTGAATCTAATCCATAACAATGTCTAAGGTTGGAAGAGGGTTTTGGTATCAGTTGGCAAGTATTGCCCTGGTGGTGTGGTTCTTTGGGCCTTTCTAGCGAGTCCTCGTGGTTGTCTTATCCTAGTTGTGGAGGTGTAGACTTGTGTTCGGATCGTAGTCCAAGTTAGTTGGATCTTGGAGACTGTTTCACTGTGTCCTTTGCAGTTTTCAGGATTAGAGTATGCTTTTGGTTAGTAAGGCACTTGTATTCATTTTACCTCGAGGATGCATTTGCATGTCTTCGGTCTTATTCCTTTTACTGTCTTTGCACTTCTTGCATGTGGACACTTGGGCACCCACCCACCTTGTGCATGCTTGATTTTAGTTAGAGGTTTTCCTACTGAGCGCGCGGATAGCTCAGACCCCCTTCCCCTTTCCTCCAGTATCCTAGTTGTGGAGGTGTAGACTTGTGTTCGGATCGTAGTTTAGGTTGGTTGGATCTTGGAGACTGTTTCACTATGTCCTTTGCAGTTTTGAGGATTAGAGTCTGCTTTTGGTTAGTGAGGCACTTGTATCCATTGTACCTTGAGGATGCATTTGCATGTCTTCGATCTTATTCCTTTTACTGTCTTTGCACTTCTTGCATGTGGACACTTGGCACCCATCCACCTTGTGCATGCTTGATTGTAGTTAGAGGTTTTCCTACTGAGCGCGCGGATAGCTCAGACCCCCTTTCCCTTTCCTCCAGTATTCTGTATTGCAGGGTTAGGAGGACTTGTCGATTGGGGTTCTTGGAGTAGCTGCTGGACTTCCTTTGGAGGTTGTTTTTCCTTTGCACTTTTAGTTCTGTTTCTCTTTGTAGATGTTGTAGTCAATTGTTGTATTTCTTGTTCTTTCGCTTCTCTGTACTCTTCTGTATCATTGCACCATTTTAGTGGATTCCTTTTACTTGTTGGATGCCCCGTGGAATTGATAACTTGGGTAATGAGTTTCTCTCCTATCCTTATTATCTATTTTATATTTGTTTAAAAAAATGATTTAAAATTTTCGGGTTGTTACACGTGCCCAGTTGACTCAGATATGTGGGATGCCCAGGTGATTATGTCGACGCCTTATTTGTAGTATTGGTATTGATATGATTTCTTTGTTGTTGTTGGTGATTCATTTAGGATGTCTCATGATCGAGGTCCCGACCGTAATATTAGATTTAGTAGTAGTGGTTGTACGGCAGAGGGTGCCCGCAATCGTGGCATAAAGAAGTGTATTCATTATGGTGCAACAAACCACGATGTTGAGCCAATTTGTGCTAATCAAACTACACTTGAGGGGGAGCTATCTGCTCTTGCTCCTACTCAGATTATTTTATCTAACAATGAGTATGATTCTATGGTTCAAAAGGCTAATGCATCTTATTATTCCATTACGACCCATGTCACCTTAGGTATCACTTGTCTTCACTCATCTTCTATTACTCACAGTACTCATTGGATTCTAGATTCTGGTGTATCTGATCATATGACAGATGACTTGTCCCTTTTGACTAATGTCGTTACCCCATCTGTTCCTTCTTATGTTACAATTGCTGATGGTTCTAAAATTCTTGTTCGTGGCATTGGTACATATTTCTCATCTGGTCTTGTTTTTCCATCTGTCTTATATTTGCCACAGTTTCCTTTTAATTTTATTTTCGTTCATAAACTTTCTCATAGACTCGCTCACCAGTGTTCTATACTTTTCTATCCTTCTCGTTGTGAATTTTAGGATCTAAAAACGCAGAGGATAATTGTTTTGTGGTATGATAAGATTGACCTGTATTACCTTCACGAAAAAAGCAGGAGCAGCCGACCATCTCTTCCAGGTCATCTGCCCTACATTCTACCATCACACCTTATCAGTGACACTGTTGTCTTGGACAACCGTCCTCTGCCAATCTTCACAAGCTACTTCCCAATTTACCTAACTTTTCTCCTTTTAATTGTGATACATGCGAACTAAGTAAACACCACAGAGTTTCGTTTTCTTTACGCCCTGAGTCTCCGTCTTAACAACCTTTTGCTTTAGTTCATTCAGATATTTGGGGACCTTCTCTCACTACATGCTTATGTGGTGCTCGCTATTTCGTTACATTTATTGATGATTTCTCTCGTTTAACTTGAGTATATCTTCTCAAAGATCGATCACAAATATTCTTTGTCTTCTCAAAATTTCATACTGAAATTGTTAATCAGTTCAATGCTAAATTACATATTTTGAGAACTGATAATGCCCAAGAGTATCTTTCTCATCAATTTACGCAGTTTACTGAAACTCATGGTATTACTCATCAAACTACTTATGTCACAACTCCCCACAAATAGGGTTGTGGAACGGAAAATGGCCCAATTTTAGTTGTAGCCCGTGCTCTCATGCTTCACATGCACGTTCTAAAACATTTTTGGGGATATGCTATTTTTACAGCTAATTATCTCATAAATAGAACACCTCGAGTTTTGGACGACAAAATTCCTTATCAGCTCATGTTTCCTGATAAGGACCTTTATATTCTTCCCCGAAAACTTTTTAGATGTGTTTTGTTCATAATTTATCTCCAGGACGTGATAACTTGATTCTCGTTCTTATAAATGTCTATTTCTTGGATATTCTCGGACCCAAAAATGATACAAGTGTTACAGTCTCGTGTTACGAAAATACTTTGTGAGTGCCGACGTAACATTCTTTGAGACAATCCCATATTATTCTGTTGAAGGTGGATAGATTCAATCACCCATGTTGACTAATCTTGATCAGTCTCCTTGCCTTCCTGAGCTTGCTGCCCGACCACCGATTACACAGGTCTATGTTCGTCGTTCTTCCGCTGTTACTCTACCTGTGGTTCCTACAGCTCCACCTTCTGTACCCCCAACATCTTATTCAGCGTTTGCGGATCCTGATCTTGATCGACCCATTGCTTAATGTAAAGGTATTCGTTCTTGTACTTCTCATCCTATTTCACAATTTGTGTCTTATGACCATTTATCTACCTCTTTTCGCGTTTTTTTGTGTCTTTGTCTTCTGTTCTTGTTCCTAAGTCTTATTAGGAGGCTCTTTCTCATTCGGGATGACGTTCTGCTATAGAAGAAGAGATGCACTCTTTATCGTTGAATCATACTTGTGACCTTGTCCGCAAACCTTCTGGAGCCCATATTGTTGCTTGTCGTCGTGTATTTAATGTCAAACACAATCCTGATGGTACCCTTCATCGTCTGAAAGCTCGTCTTGTGGCCAAAGGTTTCACTCAAACCTATGGCCTTGACTACACTTAGACTTTTTCTCCAGTTGCCAAACTCAATTCGGTTCGCATTGTTATCCCTCTTGCAGCCAACCTTGATTGGCCTCTCCATCAACTTGATGTCAAGAATGTTTTTCTTTATAGAGAACTTTCTAAGACAGTATATATGTCTCAAGCTCCCGGATTTGAGTCGAAGGAGAGTCTGTGTGTCATCTTCGTAAATTTAACTATGACCTCAAACAATCTCTCCGAGCTTGGTTCAACAAATTCAGTAGCACCGTCGTGTCTCATGGTATGACTCAAAGTCAAGATGATCATTCCGTATTCTTTAAAAAGACCACTCGTGGTATTGTGATTCTTGTGGTATATGTGGATGATATTGTCATCACTGGGAGCGACAATATTGAGATTCAAGTATTGATTCGTTACCTTTGTTCCAGTGTCCTCACCAAAGATCTAAGCAAGCTTCAATATTTATTTGGTATTGAAGTTCCTCGTTCTAAAGCAGTCATCAATTTATCACAGCGGAAATATACTCTCGATCTCTTGAGAGATACCGAATATCTTGGTTCTAAACCAGTTACTACTCCTATGGAGATCAATATTAAACTTATGTCTGATGATGGTGAGTTGATTGACGACCCTGAGTTGTATCAGAGAATTGTGGATACACTTATTTACCTCACAATCACTCGACATGATATATCCTATGCAGTCAGTGTTGTTAGTCAATTTATGACTTTTTCTCATTTTCCTCATATGGAGGCTGCTGTTCGTATATTAAAGTATCTTAAAAATACTTATGGGCGTGAGTTTCTGTATAGAGTTTTTGGACATCTTCATATAGAAGGATATACAGATACTGACTGGGCTGGATCTCCTGTTGATCGTCGTTCTACCACTGGATATTGCACATTTATAGGTGAAAATCTTGTAACATAGAAAAGTAAGAAACAGTAAGTCGTAGCACGCTCTAGCGCTGAGGCAAAATATAGATCAATGTCTCATACCACTTGTGAATTGGCTTGGTTGCGTACTCTTCTACACGAGTTTGAGATTTCAATTCATGATCCCACTCCATTATATTGTGATAATCAGACGGCTATCCACATTGCTAACAATTCAGTTTTCTACGAAAGAACCAAACACATCGAAGTTAATTGTCATTTTATTCGATCAAAAGTGGAGTCTAAAGAAATCTGTACACCGTTTGTTCTTTCAGACTCTCAACTTGCTGACATTTTTACGAAGGCTCTTCCCAAGACTTTCATTGACTCTATTTGTTGCAAGTTTGGAGTATACAATGTATACTCTCCAGCTTGAGGGGAAGTGTTGAAGAATATTGTAATATATATTACTTTTGTATCAATTAGGAATATCCCTTTGTATCAATTAGGATGATTGTAATTAAGGTATATATCAATTAGCCAAATTAGGTAGGTAGAATAATTAGATTTGATTTTGTTTTCCTTATTTGTAGTATTTGTATCCGGTCTATAAATAATTTCTCCCAAAATTAGCAGTCACGTTGGGTAGACTGCAAAAACAAGTTAATTGAGAAGTTCTTCGTTTGGAATAGACTAAATCGGGAATATCTTGAAATGAATTTTTTTGGGCAAAACCACAAGCACACTCAATTATATGAAATTCTCTCTCCGCTGGCTAAAATTAAAGCAGCAAGTTCTCTTATGTTTTATTCCTAACTAAAATCAAGCTTTTCATTTACTATCTGTCATCTTGTCATGTTCATATTGTGAGTCTGGAAATTGCATGTAGCTTTTAAAAATGCTGGTCATTTTATTTGTATTCACTCTGTCACACATAATCATGGCAGCG
>NMUG010007874.1:0-11886 GCA_002855965.1 Monotropa hypopitys | reverse complement strand
GAAAAAGAAATGAAAAAATGCATTCATTGTTGGGAAAATTATTGGTTGGAGGAAAATGAAGAAAAGGGATAAGGTGTAGTTGAAAAGTAAAGGAAATGAGGTGTGGGTTAATTTACTAGGGCCCCGTATCTTGATTTGTCCCCTACATGTGTTATTAACCTATTCTCGAGCATTCATGTCACACCCTTAGCCTATTATGTTTTTGACACGTATCTGACACGTGTCCGATACAGTTTTTCCTTTTACCTAACGTTATAACCGGAAATAAAGTCCTATTTGATCTTTTAGGTCCAATAATTAATTATGCATGCTAATCAAGACCACTATTTTCAATTGCTACATTTTCCTATTCATGAGATCTATCCACCTTATAAAGAGCTTTCTTTCATGTTTCTTGACCCACAAAACTGTGTACACAAAGTGACTTCTAAAATTTTAGGAAATAAGAGTAGTGGAAGGGAATTATCCAAGCGTAAGTAATTCGATTCACCAGAGGTTGTCAATCAAGCATAATACACTGGTAAGTAACTAGGTCATTTCCACAGGGACTTGGGGAATTCAATTTTTCTTTATAAAAGTGCTTATATAGGAATTCTAATGAAGAGAAATTTAGAAAGGGTTGGGTCTTGTCACGCCCCGGATTTTCAAACCTTTTTTTTTGAATAACATTAAAATACTATTTACTTACAAATGGGGACACAAGCATGGATCGCTATAATTAAATAAAGTCTAAAAACCAATCACATCCCATTACAAGTTTACCGAAAATCCGAGAGTGAATGCGGAAACATTAAACCATAGTTTAAACCATAGAATAGGTAGAAGATAAGGTAAAACAAAGTTTTAGTTATTACATGCCATATGGTCAAACAACCCACAAACCGGATATTTCGAATAAACAGTACATAAAGTCCGAAAAGATGTTAAAACTCTCTAAACACTCAAGCAGCTTCGAGGTCCTCCACCATTGGTTTCTTACCTGCAGAACCTTTAAAAAAGAGCTTGTCATGCTAAAGTAGGGAAATATCTATCAACAAGTATGTCCTAAGCTAGTGTGAACGAGTGTGTGTATGTCTAGAAAAATGAAGGCAACATGCATGAGACAATCCAAGGTAATGATTTGACGTCTACAATGTGACTCCACAATCCAACATCCAAATGAGAATACTAACCAAGAAACTAGGACCAAGTATCCAAGTAAGTGCACATCTATCATACCCATTTCTCATTTAAATGTTTCATTTTCATAAGCCGCGAGATCCCTAAAGGTCAAGTACATCCCGTATAAAAATCATAGTTCACAAGATGGCGTGAATCCCGGAGTCCCTAAAGATCAAGTACACTCCGTATCCATCCATACTTTCCAAGGTGACATGAATCCCGGAATCCCTAAAGATCAAGTACATTCCGTATTCTCTCACATAACGTTTGTAACGTTGATAGGGTAGGAATGAGATAGTGGCTCGTCAACACACTAAACCAACCTAAACCGTCTTTCCCAAAGGCCGTTGGGAGGGCTCACGTAGCCCCCTTTGTGCACAAAGTCGTGGATGGAGCGATCATCCTGGGAATCCCTAAAACTCAAGTGCATTCCCGCGTAGAACATATAAATCCCATATCATTGTTACAAGTTATCGGAATCCAGGAATCCCTAAAGATCAAGTACATTCCCGTTGATAATTTCACCAAGGTCATTCGTTATATTCAAGGGTCCACACGATCATGATTAATTTGGTCTTAATAAAAATATACGCAACATGATACAATGTGCGACAATTTTCCATAAAACATGACACATAGCGAAAACTCGTCTGTTAAGCCTAATTTAGGCCGAATTTCACATAACCAATGTCAATTTGACCAAGGGACCACTAATAGACCAAAAGCCCCAATTTTGTAAGTTAGGGTTCATACGAAATTTGGGGGTTTTCAGACGAATTGTTCTAGCATGCAATTGGCTCAAGTATTACGAACATAAGACCCTAGGAACTCTAATTGAACCACTAATTTTACGATAACATCTCAAATCCTAGGTCAATTTTACCAAAAACATGCATACACGAAATTTCTCAAAAATGCTAGGATTTCAAAGAGGGGGAGAAGACTACATAGCCTAGAACATAGCAAGTGATGGATATCACCCTACCTTGAGAGCTTGGAGAAAAACCCTAACTTTGGATTTTTGAAGGAATGGAGCAAATAGCGGGTGTCCCGGGTAGATCATGGCGCAAGGATCGTCGTTCCTCCTTGGTGTTTCTTGATTCGAGCTCGATTGGGCCTTGGATTTCAAGCTTTAAGCTTGTATAAACTTGGAGGTAGAGAGAGATGGAAAGAGTAGGGTTTTAGAGATAGAGAAGAAGAGCAAAAATGAGGAAAAAAACGGGCTCTCAAACATATATATAGTCCCCCAGGAGAAAGAACCAAAACACCCTTAATGAAAGCCAAAATCTGCAGAAAATACACGCGGGGACCGGTCTACGGGTTTTTGGGAGACCGTTCTCTCCCTCCCGTTGGCCTCTTTGACTGAACAGGGACCGGTCCCTTGATTTTAGGAAGACTGGTCCCTCTACACTAGGGACAGCTTTGCTTACAGGGAGACTGGTCCCTTGAAAATAGGGAGACCGGTCCCTCTACCCACCGGACCTCTCTGCCTTAGGAGAGACCGGTCCCTTGAAAATAGGGAGACCGGTCCCTTAGGGAAATTTCCAGAACATTAAGAAATGAACTACCGAAAGTGTTTTGACAGCAATTTCTTTATCCGACCTCCGATTGAGGTGATTCCAGTCGTGTTGGATTCGTAATCAAATTTCCTACCATAATCCAGAGTCAACCACCTTAAAATCACACTAGAATTTTAAGATAAAATAAATCAAGATATCGAGTCTAGTTTTAGAGTACGAATTGAAATTCCGGAAAAATATTTTGTAAAATACGGGTCGCTACATCTCAACCACTTTAAAACAATTTCGTCCTCGAAATTTTCTAAGGTAAGAGTATAAACGTTCGCACAAATTCAAACCAAGCCGAAAAACAAAACAAACAAAATCAAAACAACTCTGGGTACTTGCCACGCATCGCGTCTTCGCGCTCCCAAGTCGTTTCTTCCATCACATGGTTGTTCCACAAAATCTTCAATAGAGAAATCGTCTTCCCGTGGAGCACTTGTTCTCTCGAGTCAAGAATACGTATCGTCTTTTCTTCATAGGACACATCAGCTTCAAGCTCAATATTTGACCAATCTATGATGTGTGACGGATCTGGCTCATACTTGCGTAACATGGAAATGTGGAAAACATCGTGAACGTTAGAAATATTTGAAGGCAAGGCAAGACGGTAAGCAACCTCTCCAATCTTTTCGATGATGGCAAACGGCCCAATGAAACGAGGTGTCAACTTCCCCTTTTTCCCAAAACGCGAAATACCACGATGAGGTGACAATTTCAAGAAAACGTGGTCACCAACCTCGAAATAAAAAGGAGTACGACGTCGATCGGCATAACTCTTGTAACGACTCTCAGCTGTAAGCAATCTCTGGTGTATCGTCTTGATTTACTCCGTTATCTGTTGTGTCATCTCCGGTCCAACCATAACGGACTCTCCCACATCAAGCCAACAAACCGGTGAACGGCAAGGTCTACCGTACAAGGCCTCGAAAGGTGCCATGCCCAAACTCGAATGATAACTGGTATTGTAAGCGAACTCGATCAACGGCAAATGATCTACCCAACTACCCTGAAAGTCTAAAACGCAAGCTCGTAACATGTCTTCCAAAATCTGAATTGTGCGGTCGGACTGACCATCTGTCTGAGGGTGGAACGCCGTGCTAAACATGAGCTTCGAACCAAGAGAAGTCTGTAAACTCTGCCAAAAACGAGAAGTGAATCGGGGATCTCGATCAGATACTATAGATAAAGGCACACCATGAAGTCGTATAATCTCTCTAACGTACAGTCGACTCAAAGAATCCACGGACTGAGCGACATGGATAAGAACGAAATGTGATGTCTTTGTCAATCGGTCAACGATGATCCAAATAGCATCCTGTCCACCAGGCAATTTTGGAAAGCCTGAAGCAAAATCCATCGTCACATGCTCCCATTTCCACTCGGCAATCGGCAACGGCTGAAGTAAACCCGATGGTTGCTGATGCTCCGCCTTCACTTGCTGGCAAGTAAGGCACCTCGAAACAAATGTCGCCACATCCCTCTTCATTCCTGGCCACCTAAATTGTCGTCGAAGATCGTGATATATTTTTGTCCCTCCAGGATGAACAGCTAAAGGAGAATGATGAAACTCGTGTAATATACCTCCTCGGCAAGAATCGGGAATGAACAACCGCCCAAGATAGTGCAAACTGGTATCCGAATGAATCATCCAACCTTGTCGAGCGTCACCACTAAGAAATTTTGCACACAACTCTGCCGCCTCTGAATCATCTGTCTAAGCCTCAATCACCCAACGAGAAAGCTCCGAATGAATAGATAGATTACATAAAGTGGCCTGCTCTCCGGTTTCCTCCGCATGTAACACAAACGGACCTAAGTCCTCCATCGCCCTCCAATCAAGAATCGCTAAACTAGCCAAGTGAGACGATTTCCTGCTCAACGTATCCGCAACGACGTTTGCCTTACCGGGATGGTAATGCAACTCGAAATCATAATCTTCCAAATGTTCCATCCAACGCCTCTGTCGCAAATTAAGCTCCTTTTGTGTGAACAATTACTTCAAGCATTTATGGTCCTAGAACACCTCAAATTTTTCGCCATATAAATAATTCCGCCACATTTTCAATGCAAAAACGATCGCCGCTAACTCCAAATCGTGTGTCGGATAATTGCGCTCGTAGATCTTCAACTGTCGTGAACCGTAAGCAACCACCTTTCCTCCTTGCATCAAGACGCAACCCAAACCATCGTGCGAAGCATCACGATAGATCGAATAACCCACTCCTCGCTCAGGGACAATAAGAATAGGCGCTGAAGTAAGCCGCCGCTTCAACTCCTCGAAAGCCGTCTCACACTTTTCATCCCAAGAGAACGGAATACCCTTCCGGGTCAAACGAGTCATTGGTCTAGCTAACCGAGAGAAGTCTAGAACGAATCGTCGATAGTAACCCGCAAGACCAAGGAAACTATGAACATCAAAAACGCTTTGGGGACGGGGCCACGAAGAAACTGCGTCAATCTTACTTGGATCTACCGAAACTCCACCATGCGACACAACATGGTCAAGAAACTTTACCTCTGGCAACCAAAACTCCTATTTGCTCAACTTGGCGTACAAGTGGTGCTCCCGCAACAACTCCAACACAACTCGAATATGAACCTGATGCTCCTCTTCTGAAGCCGAATAAATAAGAAGATCGTCGACGAAGACTACAAAAAACTGATCGAGGTGGATACGAAAGATACGGTTCATGAGATCCATGAACGTAGCTGGAGCATTTATCAAACCGAACAGCATGACCACAAACTCATAGTGACCATAACGAGTACGAAATGCGGTTTTCGGAATGTCTTCCGTCTGTACCAATAACTGATGATAACCGGAACGCAAGTCAATCTTGGAGAAACAAGTAGAACCACGCAATTGATCAAACAAATCATCTATCCTTGGCATAGGATATTTTTTCTTCACGGTAACTCGATTTAGTTTCCGGTAGTCGATACACAATCGTAGGGAACCATCCTTCTTCTTTGCGAACAACGCTGGCATACCCCAAGGTGAAGAACTAGGCCGAATGAAACCCAACTCGTATAATTCCTGCAACTGGGACTTCAACTCCCGTAACTCTGCCGGCGCGAATCTGTAAGGTGGGACTGAAATCGGTGACATACCGAGTAATAAGTCGATGGAGAACTCCACCTCCCGCCTAGGTGGTAATCCAAGTAGCTCTGTCGGAAATACATCGGGGAACTCACAAACAACTGGGGGAAACTCCCCACGTGAAGAAGAATCGTCATCAAGATTGAGACTGGCCAACATACAACTGATAGACTCACGATCCCTCGGATCATGGAAGGAATAATCAATGGACTCTTTCCGGTCGCCATACACATAGAAATAAAGTCCTTCTAGAGAGAACAATCGCACCCGACGCCGATAACAATCAATGTGGGCATGGAAGGTAGACAACCAATCCATCCCTAGAATCAAGTCGAAACCGGACATCTCCAAGACAATGAAATCGAAAGTAAACTTGTGATCCTCGAGAGTCAACTCACAATCCCGGCATACACGATCTAAACGAACACGACCCCCAACCGGAGTATCAACGAACATAGGTGGATCTAAAACGTCCAAGTCTAACTCCAATGCACGGACAAAGGATGCTGCTAGGAATGAATGCGATGCACCCGAATCGAACAATACACTTGCCCAAGAATTATAGACAAGAAACATACCCCGCACCATTGACGATTCTGGCTGCTGGTGATACACAGATGATGTAGGTGTGGCTGGAATGGCAAAGACTCTGCCCTGAGTCGTCGGACCCTGATGGTGCCCTCCTCGATGCTGAGATTGCTGTGTAGGTCTGGCAGAAGTCTGAACTCCTCCAGCACGAGAAGCCTGGACAGAGCCAGAAGGTCCTGACTGGTATGGACGCTGATGTCTACTCCTCTGTTGTGACTGCTGCTGTTGCGCTCTCACATCACCATGACCGCTACGCCTCTCTGGACAATCTCTAACCACATGGCCCGCCTGGCCGCAATCATAGCAAACCGGTGCTCTGCAATCTATCCTCACATGTCCTGGCTGATGGCACCGATGACATACCCTCGGACCCTGCACTGAACCCGAACTAGCCTGAGATCTCTAACCCTGGGAAAAGCGAGACTGCTCTCGTGACCGCTTCCTCCCAAAGCTTCCCGAAGAGGAAGAGCTAGAATTGGAACCCTGTCAGCGAGGTTCCCACACCCTTGGCCTCGATGCGAAGTCCCTCTGCTGATGATGATCTCTCTTGGGCTCTACTACCCTAGCGCAATCCACAAGATCTGCAAAGACTCTAATCCGGTGACCCATGACCATCCGCTGAATAGAGGGGTGAAGACCCTTCTCGAATCTCTTACACTTCCGTTCCTCTGAACTGACCAAGTCCGTCGCGAATCGTGATAAAGCCTGGAATCTCAAAGTATACTGGGACACAGACATCGCCCCTTGCTCTTAATACTCAAACTGCTCCCTCAGCTGATCCCTGTAGCTCTCTGGAAAGTACTGGTTCTCAAAGATAGCTAAAAAGTCTGCCCACGTCATGGTACTGATGGGATCCAGGATAGCCTGTGGATCTGCATCTCCACTGGCCAAGAGACTAGCACGTCTCATCTCCACCACTGAACTCCACCAAAGAATAGCCTCACCCGAAAGCTGATAGGAGGCAAAAGTGATACACAACTTATCCTCTCCAATGCCCAACGTGTCGAACACCCTTCGGATCTCCACTATCCAATGATTAGCCTCAAGCGGCTCACCTTCCCCACTGAACTTGGGAGGGTTCATCCTTCTAAATTCCCGCAAAGCATCAAGAGTGGGTCACCCGCATTACCTCTAGGAGCGGCAAACCCCCGACTAGCTTCGACCATGGCGGCCGCAAGCTCTCGAGCAAATTGACCAGGAGCGACTAGCCCCTCTGGAGCAGGAACTGGGATGACGGGAGGTACAACATCCTCCACACCTGCACGGTGATCATCTACTTCTTCGCTATGAGCCTCCTCAACATTGTTCCTACGACCTCTTCCCAAAGCGATATTACGACGTGGAGGCATTCTATAAAAGATCACGAAGACGATAAGAATAGAGCACATGACAAGGCTCAAATGGATAGTTCAACTAAGCAAACAAGATTTCAATCAAGGAGAAGTAAACTCAATCTTATCGGGAAGGGAAGTCTCATATTCAATGGACTCTATAAACAGGAACACAACCCAAGAATGGAACAATGCACGAGGACCCTTTCCTTAACCGACACCAACCTACGGATCATTACCAATGCAATGCTCAATGCTCACACACACATGCCATGAAATGTAAATTTTAACTCAATGCACCCATAGAGACTAAGAGTCTCCCCAAAAGCCTAAGTTTTCGAAACCGAAAGCTCTGATACCAAGTTGTCATGCCCCGGATTTTCAAACCCGTTTTTTGAATAACATTAAAATACTATTTACTTACAAATGGGGACACAAACATGGATCGCTATAATTAAATAAAATCTAAAAACCAATCACATCCCATTACAAGTTTATCGAAAATCCAAGAGTAAATGCGGAAACATTAAACCATAGTTCAAACCATAAAATAGGTAGAAGAGAAGGTAAAACGAAGTTTTAGTTATTACATGCCATATGGTCAAACAACCCACAAACCGGGTATTTCGAATAAATAGTACATAAAGTCCAAAAAGATGTTAAAACTCTCTAAACACTCAAGGAGCTTCAAGGTCCTCCACCATTGGTTTCTTACCTACAGAACCTTTAAAAAAAGAGCATGTCATGCTAAAGTAGGGAAATATATATCAACAAGTATGTCCTAAGCTAGTGTGAACGAGTGTGTGTATGTCCAGAAAAATGATGGCAACATGCATGAGACAATCCAAGGTAATGATCTGACGTCTACAATGTGACTCCACAAGCCAACATCCAAATGAGAATACTAACCAAGAAACTAGGACCAAGTATCCAAGTAAGTGCACATCTATCATACCCATTTCTCATTTAAATGTTTCATTTTCATAAGCCGCGGAATCCTTAAAGGTCAAGTACATCCCGTATAAAAATCATAGTTCACAAGATGGCGTGAATCCCGGAGTCCCTAAAGATCAAGTACACTCCGTATCCATCCATACTTGCCAAGGTGACATGAATCCCAGAATCCCTAAAGATCAAGTACATTCCGTATTCATTCACATAACGTTTGTAACGTTGATAGGGTAGGAATGAGATAGTGGCTCGTCAACACACTAAACCAACCTAAACCGTCTTTCCCAAAGGCCATTGGGAGGGCTCATGTAGCCCCCTTTGTGCACAAAGTCGTGGATGGAGCGACCATCCCGGGAATCCCTAAAACTCAAGTACATTCCCGCGTAGAACATATAAATCCCATATCATTGTTACAAGTTATCGGAACACGGGAATCCCTAAAGATCAAGTACATTCCCGTTGATAATTTTACCAAGGTCATTCGTTATATTCAAGGGTCCACACGATCATGATTAATTTGATCTCAATTAAGATTTAAGCAACATGATACAATGTGCGACAATTTTCCATAAAACATGACACATAGCGAAAACCCATCTGTTAAGCCTAATTTAGGCCCAATTTCACATAACCAATGTCAATTTGACCAGGGGACCACTAATAGACCAAAAACCCCAATTTTGTAAGTTAGGGTTCATACGAAATTTGGGGGTTTTCACACGAATTGTTCTAGCATGCAATTGGCTCAAGTATTACGAACATAAGACTCTAGGAACTCTAATTGAACCACCAATTTTATGATAACATCTCAAACCCTAGGTCAATTTTACCAAAAACATGCATACACGAAATTTCTCAAAAATACTAGGATTTCAAAGAGGGGGAGAAGAATACATAGCCTAGAACATAGCAAGTGATGAATATCACCCTACCTTGAGAGCTTGTAGAAAAACCCTAACTTCGGATTTTGAAGGAATAGAGCAAATAGCGGGTGTCCCGGGTAGATCATGGCGCGAGGATCGTCGTTCCTATTTGATGTTTCTTGATTCGAGCTCGATTGGGCCTTGGATTTCAAGCTTTAAGCTTGTATAACAATGGAGGAAGAGAGAGATGGAGAGAGTAGGGTTTTAGAGATAGAGAAGAAGAGCAAAATGAGTAAAAACGAGCTCTCAAACATATATATAGTCCCCCAGGAGAAAGGACCAAAACACCCTTAATGAAAGCCAAAATCTGCCGAAAATACACGCGGGGATCGGTCTCTGGGTTTTTGGGAGACCGGTCTCTCCCTCCCGTTGGCCTCTCTGACTGAACAGGGACCGGTCCCTTGATTTTAGGGAGACTGGTCCCTGTACACTAGGGACAGCTTTGCTTACAGGGAGACTGGTCCCTTGAAAATAGGGAGACCGGTCCCTCTACCCGCCGGACCTCTCTGCCTTAGGAGAGACCGGTCCCTTGAAAATAGGGAGACCGGTCCCTTAGGGAAATTTCCAGAACATTAAGAAATGAACTACCGAAAGTGTTTTGACAGCAATTTCTTTATCCGACCTCCGATTGAGGTGATTCCAGTCGCGTTGGATTCGTAATCAAATTTCCTACCATAATCCAGGGTCAACCACCTTAAAATCACACTAGGATTTTAAGATAAACTAAATCAAGATATCGAGTCTAGTTTTAGAATACGAATTGAAATTCCGGAAAAATACTTTGTAAAATACGGGTCGCTACAGGTCTCCAGAATTCTGGACTAAAATTCAACCAGCTTGACAATAATTTGGAATTAAAATTGATAAAGGAATAAGGATCTAATTCTCAGATCTAAGGTAATTAGATCATATCACTCTCAATCTCTAATCAAAAGCTGGATTTAGAGATTAATCATGTCATAGAAATTACAAATCACTTAGAATTGATTCCTTATAAGCATGTAATGTGCCAATCTAGTGATTGTCGATAATACATCAAACTCAAAATCAAATAAAACAGTGATATGAAATTACCCAGAATTACTCCTCAATTCATGACTCCATGAGATAGTGCATAAGAGAGAGAGTGGGTATAATTCAACCACTTTAGATCCTTGAATTAGATCCTAATGAATTTTAGCCCCTCATGGATCTAGATTCTACTGAAAAATAATTGAAAATGATTAAACCCATAATTGAATGTAACAGTAATTCGCTGGATAAAACTCAAATTAGCAACTGAAATTAAAATCAACTGAGAACTATTCAATAATCTATGCAGGAAATGAGAATTACTAGGAGAAAACGAATTAAAATCCAAAATCTGCATAGCTAATTCTACCTATACCTTCTACTTTCTAATGCTATCCACAAACTAAGAGAGAGAGAGAGAGAGTATTCTATATCTGGAACCGAACTCCTTTTTAACAGAATCTTTTTCCTTTAAATACCAACCCTAGGGACCCCACCAAAATCACAGCAAAACCTCCTTCTAATTTCTCAGAACTCCATTTCTGGCCCAAATTCTATTGGACATGTGCTAATTCTTATCACCGGGAGTAGGAACTCGGAGCACCGGTACTCGGGCTCTTTCTTCCTTGCTCTGATCTGTTCCACCGGTTAATGGGCAACCAACTACCAGGAATCCCAGCCTCAGCATCTCCTGCAAACTCCTGCAACTTCATTCTACATTTGTACTCCTGGTGGTTGAGTGGTGTTCTACCGGGAGATGACACACTTTTCAGAACCTTCAGTCATTCCTTCAAGCACTCCCGGTCATTGAAGTCTTCCACCGGGAGTCCAAGCTCCCATTCTTCATTCTACCGGGAATTGGGTTGAACTTCCGGGAGTTCACCCTTTGCATTCCTTGCTTAACTCATTCCTTTCTAGATTTCTGCAGAACATCTCAAACACACACAATACTTTGCCAAAAACAAGTTAAAGACCTCAATATTTAATTATCAACCCAGATTCAATGTTTCAACAAAATTCCACTATTCCTTGGGTTTTAATCAGTGAATGCATGGTAAAGTGAAGATGTTAATCCCCAAATATTGGCACTTTTAGGTGCCAATCACACCTCCCAACTAGAAATTTGCTAGTCCCTAGCAAAGTGGTACATCAAAAATCCTAAGATCGTGCCTTAATCATTCAGTAACACTGTCAAGCAACATGTTATTCCAGTCCTTGAAGTAAGTCCATTGGGAAAAGTTTCCACCACGTATGGA
>NMUG010007873.1:0-11885 GCA_002855965.1 Monotropa hypopitys | reverse complement strand
TCACATTTTGGTTCTCACCCGTAGGGTTTCGGAAGATCTGCTCTTCACAAACATCGACGAGCGTCGCAAGAGCTTCGCATTGGTACCCTTGGATCGTCCATCCACGAAGAATCTCTCTCCTAGAGATTTCGAGCTTTCAGCAAAATGTGGGTAACTCTATCTATGTCCTTGTGTGTGTATCTGTGTGTAGTGTTTTCCCTTGTTTTTACCCCTCTAGAGTTTTTCCTAGAATGTTGTTATTGTGTGGTTAGTATAGGCTTGACTTGGGTAAATTTGGGTCCTATACTTATGTTGATATGGAGCCTAGGAAGTTATTTCCCCTGGCCTTCAAATTTATGAAGGCTGGGTGTTCGTCAAAATGTTTGAATGAGGGTTTGGAAGTACTCTTGAGGTCATGGGTGTGTGGGGTTGCCTTGTGGTGACATTGGGTATCTTGGAAGCCCAATGGTCACCACGTGTTTGATGAAAAGTCTCGTAGCATTTTGTGGTACCGTATGAATGTCTAAGTGTCTATTTGGGATGGCTTAGGGCAAAAGGGTGATTGTGAAATAAATTAGTCTCCAATACTTAATTAAACACCATAGTAGGCTTGGATCAAAAAGAAAATCCGTGTGGTTTGTTTGGCTTGATGTCATGTGACCCTTGGGCATGGCATTGTTGGCTTGGAGCCATTTGAATTGGGATGAACTTGGGTGTAGTGATAGATTGGATTTTGGGCATGTGGTGCCCCTTTGAGGATTAATAACCCTACGTCCAATATTGTAATTCAGAGATTTAAAGGGTTGACTCAATGAATTTAATGAATGCTAATATGGAAACATACTCCAAGAGAGTATTGTTGAACAATCTAGTATTCACTTAAGAGAATTGAATTTCCACGTATTCAAATGTATTCCAAGATGAATAAAAAATGTATTAATATGTATTATATATCCTTGGATATAGTGTAAGCAGTGGGTTTTTCATGTATTCCACACAACCCTTGTATTCGTCGAGTATGTGGACTTGAGCATTGTATTTAGGTTTATTCTAGAGACATTGCACAATGGAGGTTTGACTGAACCCTCCTGGCATTCTGGGGAACCGCGGGGAAAATGTATTCATACCAGGAGTTGGTTGACGAGCCTTTCCTTGGTCGCTCATATAAGTCACATACTCCATGTATTTTATATTATATAAATTCCCGTTATGTATTCTTAAATGGGCATATTTTGTATTAAGTGTTGGACATGTATTCCTAGTCCGACCATAGTATGTATTCATCCTTGGGCATTCCATGTATTTAGTTCCGAAAAGATGTGCTTTATGTTAGGTATTCCATGTATTTAGCCTAACATGACCTTGGGATTTCATTGGTTTCCCCAAGGCACATGTGTATTCATTGATGGGATTTCATGTATTACCCCATCCTCGATTGTATGCAAGCATATGGATTTCATGTATTCCCCATATGCCTTGTATTCTTCTATGGTAGGATGTTCCGGCAATATGTGCACCCTGCTAGGAATCTTTATTCCTAATATGGTACCATCTATTGTATTCGTCCGAGGTCACATGTGATACCTCCTACCATCGGGGAGCCTATGTGTATTATTGTATTAAGAAGAAATGAGATCATATGAATTAATTATCGCATTGAATCCCAAACAATTATGAACAAAAAAATGATGCGGGTGGTCTTGGCTAGTATTGGTGTTGGTTTGGATCCCTTTAGTCTTAGGGACATTTGGGTGGTGTCTTGTCTTAGCTAGTCTTTGCTTGCTTGGATATGAGTTTTATACTCATTTTGGTTGGTTTGGGGTTTTAGCATAGGGTCTTACCTTGGTTACTCCTTTGCTTGAGGTTTGGTATTCTACCCTTGGGTTAGAGGTGTGTTGAGTTGTAGCGTCAGGTCTTCTTTTTCTATTTCTACTCTTTATCTCCTTCTCCTTGCATGTGGGCTTGTAGGTTAGCACCCACCATATGCATGCTTGGTAGTAGTTAGTTGTTTCTCACTGAGTTGTGGTTTGCTCAGACCCTCCTCCCTTTCCCCACCCTAGTTGTGTTGCAGGTCGGGAGAGCTTGGCTTGGAGCTTGGAGTTGCTGTTGGTGTCCTTGGAGGTTTCTCCTCCCTTTGTTCCTTTAGTTTCTTTGTTCTTGTAGTTGTATTTATTCTTGTAGAAGTAACAATCCATGTTGTACTTTATTTTTCTTCCGCACTTGTACTCTCTCTATATCACTTGTTGGATGACCCACGATTGTAATAATATGGATAATGAGTATCTCTTATCTTTATTATTTGTTTTCAAAAAAATGGTTTCAAAATTCTGGGTTGTTACACCAAAGTTGGTGCTCCTAAGGAGATCAAGCCTGAAAATATTAGCATCCCATAAGAGGTAAACTCATATTTCCTCTAGAAGAGTGGTCGCTTGAAGAGAATTATCTTGAAAATCTATCCCTGAAGAGGATCAGGTACCTGAAAATAATGAGATCTCGATATATTATATGAACACAAGAGAAGTATAAGATAGAAATAATACTATTGTTGATAACACATTCTCATTTAAAGTTTCTCTTGACATTACCAGAAGTAATGAAGAAATTATTACCAGAAGTAATGACAAAACTGAACCACAAACTGTTGAGGAATGTTGACATAGAAATGATTGGCCAATATGGAAAGAAGCAATCCTTGCATGCAAAACTAGAAGTTTTTTTACATGTAATTCAAACCCCTAAAGGGATAAAGCCCGTTGGATATAAATGGGTATTTGTGCAAAAGCAGATTGATAAAAATAAAATCGTGCGCTATACGACATGATTATTTGCACAAGGTTTCTCGCAGAAACCTGGCATTGACTGTGAGAAAATATACTCACTCGTAATGAATGCAATAACATTCAAATTTTTTATTACCTTGATAATTATTGAAAATTTTAATATGCAATTAATGAATGTTGTGACAGTGTGTCTATATGGATCGCTAGACACAAATCTTTATGTGATAATCTATAAAAGATATAATGTGCCTGATGCATTCAATTTTAAACACAGAAGTGTTTATTATATCAAGCTGCAAAAATCTCTATATGGACTAAAGTAATCCGGACTCATGTGGTACAATTGCCTTGGCAAATATTTATGAAAAGAGGATTATAAAAAATAATCTAATTTTCCCATGCATTTTTATTAAAAGATAAAAATCCGTATTTGCTATAATAGCGGTATATGTTGATGATTGGAATCTTGTGGGAACTCCAGAAATTCTCATAAGAACCGCTACATATTTGAAAAAGGAATTTGAAATGAATGATCTTGGCAAAACTTAATTTTGTCTCGGCCTACAGATTGAGTATTTTCTAAATGGAATTTTAATACATTAGTCAACATAAATACAAAAGTCTTGAAGTACTTTTTCATGGATAAAGATCACCCTCTGAGCACCCAAATCATTGTTCAATCTCTTGATATAAATAAAGATCCTTTCGACCTCCAAAATAGGGAGAATCATTACTCGGACTTGAAGTATGTATATGAGTCAAATTGGTTCTCTGATGTATCTTGACAATTGTACACATCCAGATATCACATTCTCTATCAATCTATTGGTACATTATAGTTCTTGTCGCACTTGAAGGCACTGGAATGAAATAAGACAGATACTACACTACCTTCAAGGAATAATAGATATGGGTTAATTCGATTCAAATGGATCAAAAATAGAATTAATCAAATATGAATATGCTGGTTATCTATTTGATCCATACATAGCTCACTCTCAAATAGGATATGTATTTACTTGTGGGAGTATAGCTATATCATGGCGCTTAGTGAAACAAACATTGACTGTCACTTCTTATAACCATTCTGAGATACTCGCAATCCATAAAGCAAGCCAGAAATGTATATCATTAAGATCTATGATTTAATATATTCAAGAAAAATGGATTATCTATCATAAAAATAACCCAACAATATTATATGAAAATAATTCTACATGTATCGCCCAATTAAAGGTAATTACATCAAAGGTGATAGAACTAAGCACATCTCTCCCAAATACTTTTACACTCATGAGCTTCAAAAGAATGGATATATTGATGTCCAGCAAATATATTCAAATGACAACTTGTTGGACTTACTCACCGAATCATTTCCAACAACCACATTGAAGAAGTTGGTCCACAATATTGGAATGCACCAACTCAAAGACTTGCCATATATTGCTTAGGGGGAGAAAATGACCTGAAGCTCATTTTGAAATTATACTATTTTCCCTTCGTTTAAGGTTTTTCCCCACTGAGTTTTTTTTCCTTAGCAAGGTTTTAATGAGGCAATCCAAATGCATCTACCACTGGCACAAGAATAATGTAGTCTTTTTCCTTCGTCAATGACTTTTTCCACTGGTTTTACTCGAAAAGGTATTAACGACGCATTATCTTAGTGTAAATTTATTCAAGGGAGAGTATTGTTAATGTGAATTACTTCATAACTAAAAAATATTTTTATTGATTGGACGACAAATCGATATCTTATTGGTTGAATGATACAATAGGCTAAATTATATTGGTCGTATGCCATAGTGCTTCCTGATTCGTCGAATATATGGCATTCACTAATTGGTCGAATGATGCAATTAGTTCCTAATCTTAAACTATAAATAGAGATCTCTGTACTTAGTTTCATTCGTTCAGAAAGTTAGGTAACTACTGACATAAATGTGTGAGAGGGATATTCTAAGAAATATTTCAATAATATTTGGTACTGATGACCAACTCTTTTGTGATAGTTCTTGAAGCAACTATCTATTCTATATATTGTGTCTTACTTTATTTTTCTTTTACAACATCTTCTACGTACTACATGTGTTTTTTTATCATTTTTTGACAATATTTTTAAAAACAATCAAGATTTAAATTTTCTAAAGGATAGAAACAAGGAAACAGTAGGGATAAGAAAAAATGGAAGTGAAACAAATAGAATTTTATTTAATGTTTCCTTGACAGGGTAGGAAAATTCAAAGAAATAAATGAATGTATATTATTTTTGCATACAAAAAATTACTTTTTTTGTTTGGTTAACCACTAGAAAACCAAATACGTGCAAACAATTTCACTTTGGTAGGATGTTGTCTATTGGGAGTTTGTGAAGAAAATGGATCAGTAAAAGTTTTTGGGGTAAGGCGATCAGGTTCGCTCGAGTGAATTATCGAGCAACCATTTTTACTTGAGCAAGCATCGATCGGATATTTGATCAAGAGGTTCTGGAAAGTCCCTAGAGTCGAGCAAACAAAGTCTCTCGAGTAACTTTTTGAGCGAAGGTCTATGCTCAAGTGACCTGTCAAGAAAAGTATGGTAGTAGAATACCATATTTTGTGCATTTTAGGGTTCTCATCATAGTAACTGAAAAAACATAGAGAGAGGTTGTATAGAGCTAAGAGAGGTAGGGATAATACTTTGCCATTTATTTCGATCTTGATATAGTGTAGTGGTATGGCTTTGGGGATTTAGGAAAGTTGTCGAACCTCGTATATGCATGTGTCGATCTCTCTCTCCTTTCTTTATTTGGTTTTGTTATTTCTTTTCTCACTCATAGTGTGTATGAGGATTGGTTTGAGAACACAGTTCAACATAGATAATTGTTTGTGTCATTAATCCGTAACAATTGGTATCAGATCCACAGTTAAAGAAGAAGGTGTATGTTAAAGATTTGTTTGTTCAACCTATAGTTTCACTAGGTAGAAAGCTATGTGTTCTCAAGAAGAAAAATCAAAGATTGAGAAATTTAAAGATTCATATTTTCCTTTTGGAAGATACAGATAGAGGACTATCTATATTAGAAGGATTTGTACTAGTCGTTGCTAGGAAAACACAAGGGACATAAGAAGGATGATGGAAATGGGAATTGAGAGGTGCTTGAACGAAAAGCGATGAGATTGATTTGCTTGTCACTCTCAAAGTCTGTGGCTCACAATATTATGAAGAAGACAACTATATATGGTTTGATGGCAACACTTTCTTCAAAGTAGAAACAACCATCGACCGCGAACAAGGTACATCTTATGAATAAGTTATTTAATCTCAATATGCTCGAGGGATGTTCTTTTATGTCGCACCTTAGTGAGTTCAATACAATAGTGAATTAATTTCTCTCTGTTTGTATTATCTTTGATGATGAGGTTTTGGATTTTTTAGTCCTATCTCAATTGGTGGAGAGTTGGTAGGGTATGGCTAATCTGGATAGTAATTTGGCTTGGAAGGAAAAGATGAGACTCAGTGAGATTTTTAGTTTTCTTTTGACTGAGGAAGTTAGAAAGAAATTGCTTAATGAAGAATCTGGTTCAAGAAGTCTAGGTTTAGCTTGAGTTTTGAGAAGAGAGGCATAAGCCAGGTATGGGTTGCTCAGAATCAGAATCAATGTAAGCAGAATCAGAACAAAGGTCGATCAAAATCACATAGTGGCAAGGGAAATTGTGGAAAGTCGTGGGTTCAAGCTATTAAAGGTGAATGCTGGAATTATGGTCAAGCTTGTCACACTTCTTTAGTTTGCAAAGCTCCTACAAAGAATAAGGATGGACAGAAGTCTCATGTTTTGCAAGATGCTCTTATTCTTGCTATGGATGCTGGTGACGATGCATTGGTTATTAATTTGAGTGCTTCCTTTCATGTCATTACTAATGAGATGATTCTAAAGAACTATGTTTTAGGGGACATGGGTAAAGTATACTCAGGCGACGATGGGCATTGTAGTATCGTACGGAAGGGTGATGTGAAAATTGAGATGCATGGCATGAAGTGGTGTTTAAAGGATGTCAGACATGTGGCATAGTTAAAGAGGAATCTTGTATCAGTTGGTCAGTTGGAAGCATCTGAATACACTATCACATTCACGAGGGATGCATGGAAGGTCTCCAATGGTACCATGATAGTTGCTCGAGGCAATAAGATTGGTTCATTATATATTACTTCATAGGGAATTAGTGCTTTGGTAGTTGTAAAAAGTAAGATAGATTCAGATTTGTGGCACTGTAGGCTGTGGCATTTGAGCGAAAAGGGAATGAAGGTTCTGCAATAACAAGATAACATACCCAGTCTCGAGTCAGTGGGTGTTGACAAGTGCGAGGCTTGTATTTTCAGTAAGCATAAAAAGGTGAGCTTTAAGAAAATTGCCAGACTTCCCAAGACTCGCAAGTTGGAACTTGCTCATACATATGTGTGGAGGCCTAGTCAAGTGTCTTCTCCTGGTGGCTCATATTACTTGGTCACCTTTATCAATGATAACTCGAGAAAGGTTTGCATATAATTTTTAAAACGAAAGCCTAAGGTGTTTTAGAAATTCAAAAAGTAGAAGGCCATAGTTGGAAAAGTAACGGATCTAAAGGATTGAGGTTAGACAATGGTGTTGAGTATGGATGAGTGAATGTAGAAAGTTTTGTAGTATTAGTGGAATTAGATTAGAGAGGAAATCATCCGACTCTCCACAACACAATGACATTACATAAATAATTAACAAGATTTTGTGTGAGCATGCTAGAAACATACATATTCATTTAGGAATGCTAAAGTATTTTTGGGCAGATGCATTGAGTTTGGAAGCGTACTTGATAAATCATGGGTCGTCAGTTCCGTCGAACTTCGGGATTCCAGAGAAGGATTGGAGTGATAGAAACGTTGATATTTCTCACTTGAGGGTCTTCATTTTTGTGTCATATGTCCATGTCAGTGACCATGTAAGACACAAGCTAGATGTTAAGTCACAGAAGTGCACATTTATCGGTCATGGTGTCAACAAGTTCAGTTATCATTTTTGGGATGACAAAAAAAACAATCTAGAGGAGGGACATTGTATTTGATGGAAGGGATTTGTTCAAGGACACAGACAACAAAGAATACAGTGGGTGTGCTATTTTGGATGGGGTCATATCTAAATACTTATAGTTGGATGATATTCTAGAGAGCAGTTGTGTCACACTCCAGAAATTTCAATTAATTTCCTTATATTTCCTTTGATTCTTCTATTTCATTTAATGGAATCCCTTTAGAATATAACCAAAAATTGGCAAATTAGGCCTTCCCAGGACTTACATTTTTAGATTTTAAATGTTTATAAGGTCTGGGAATGAATTTGGGAGCATTCATCAAGGTGTAGATGATTGCCATGTCATTTGGCAATCACATAATCTTATTTAAGCAAAATCTTATTTCAAATCTCCACTCTTTTATCCATATATCAAGATATGGGAGTCCCTCCCTTATGTCTCATTTCGATATAGCATAGCTTCAAGTGGCCCGTGGCACAGTTGCATTTTGATATAAGGATCCCCTCCCCCCTTCTTATTTCAATATATAGGACCCTCTACTCAATTTTCCTTAATGAGTATTTCGATTTGCCCTTCGTAGCTGCATTAGGAGTATCGAAATATGTTTCTGTTATTCCCTCCTTCTTAATGTATATTTCGATATATGCTTATAGCATATATTGAAATGTAGTTGGTCTGGCCCTTTGCACTTGCACAATTCGATATAAGGGAGTGAGGGCATTTCGATATGATAATTCCTTTGTCCGTTTTCCTTAATGAGTATTTCGATATACCCAGAATGGTATATCGAAATACATAAGCCTCTGGTCCCTTCCCTTTGCTTTCATTTCGATATGGGTTTGAGGGCATCCCGATATATGCATTTCGATATACCCCTGGGAAGTATATCGAAATGAGGTTTCTCTGACCGTTTTTCCATCTTGTGTATTTCGATATACCCCCAGGGTATATCGAAATGGAAAGCCTCTGCCCAACTCTATAGTGTATTGCATATCGATATACAGACTATGTATATCGATATACACGTTAGTAAGGGCATTTCGGGGAATGGTTTTGAGGATCATATATATACAACTCCTTCTGATTTTATTCGACAGATACACCTATCAAAGAATAACCTAGCCACCTCTCTCTCTCTCTCTCTTTCCCTCCTCTCTAGTCGATCTCTCTCACTCTCTCTCACTTTTCTCCCTCACATCTCTCTCCTTGGAAGCCTTTGGAGCATGTGGCCTTCACAAAAGTTGACCACCGGGCTCTCCTATTTGCGATGACAGTCTTAGATTCGTATTTGGAGAAGAACTCTCACCTAGAGTTGGTTAAAGCACATCTTGAGGTAGAGTTTTGTAACCCTGCGTATGTATATGCCATAGTTCTTCACTCTCTCCCTCTTTTTTAGTCAAATTCGTGGATCAAGTATGTATAAGTTGCTCTATGGGTTTTACCTAGGTTGTGTTGAGTCTAGGACTCCAATAACCTCACCTATGGCCTTTCTATGCTATTAATTTGACTTCCCTATAATAAATTTTAAAAGCCCTAAATTCGTTCAAACCCTAATTTTTGGAAATTTGGGGCAAATGAAATTAAATAGTTGTTTTATCTAATTGATAGCTTTAATTTCAAATTGGAACCTTGGAAAGTATTGGAAACCCATAAATTTGGCTTTTGGCCTTAACACATAGATTTTGGAAAGTATAGATTTTGGAATCAATCAAATTGGTAAATGTGGATATCGATCCTTGAGTTGGCTATATCTATGGGATTTTGATCCCTAAATGCTAAGCATTCACGATATTATGCAATGGGGGGTTTGACTGGACCCTCCAGTCGAGTCGGGTAATATGAGGAATTACACGATTAGATAGTTGGCGAGCTACTAGCGCGGAACAAATAGCCTAAACTCTTAATTATATAATTGGAAAACCTTATTTAAATAAGGAAGTTGGGAATGTTTGAAAACCCTTATTTTGATAAGGAGGTCAACTATTTTGACACTTGACTTTTGGAATTGGAAATTGAAGTAATATCAATCATTTTTTGGAAAATCTCAAGTAAAGCTTATTGGATCCTTATGCATGCATCTCACATTTTATTTCTGTACACTCGCACATGCACACAACTAGTATATATATCGTTTGTTTACATCTCTCTACTAGGCTTTGCCTAATCCTCTACTCTTTAGGTAAGGATTTGGTGGCATAGCATGGATTGGAGTCTATGGCATCCTTTGAAGATTTGAAGACTATAGTTTTTTGTAGGAGTTTTATTGCATATATTTAATTCATTTCCGCACTTTCTCAATTTGAAAAAGATAACACCTGGGTCTGTAATAATTCTTCCACTTACTCATGCTTATGTGTGTGTCTCATTTGTTATATCATATAAAACGGTATGGGAATGGTAGTAGCTCTTTATTATTAAGTATTATCTTTCTCAATACCATTATATCAAAAAAATAGTTTAAATTTGTGGGGTGTTACAAGTTGGGTTGAGCCAAGCATAGTCCAGGTAGATAAGACAATTTTCGGACAGTTTTTGAGATAGTAATAGGGTGAGAGACTGAGGAAGTTCCAAGGAAAGAATCTAATATGTCGGTAGTTGCATTGAGGAAGTCATCTAGGATGCCCAAACCAAATCCCAAGTATCTTTCTTCTCTCTACTACTTGCTTTTGACATATAGAGGAGAGTTATAGAACTATGAGGAGGCTTTGTGTATGCCCAAGTCTATTCAGTGAGAGCGTGTCATATAAGATGAAATGGATGCCTTTCACTCTAACAAGACATATGAGTTGGATAGTTTTTTAGTAAGAAACAAGTCTCTACAGAACAAGCGGGTTTATCACATCAAATAGTAAAGTGATAGGAGTAAGGGGTACAAGGCTAGACTTGTTGTGAAAGGTTTCCAATAGAAGGAAGGGATAGACTATACGAACATATTTCTCCCATTATAAATAATACTACCATCCGGGTGGTAATGAGTCTCATGGTTGCTGAAAATATCTACCTTGAATAGTTGGACGTGAAGACTGCTTTTATTTATGGAGTCCTCGATGAGAAAATCTATATAGAGCAACCTATTGGCTTCATTGTGAAAGACAAGAAGGATAAGGTATGTAGACTCAAGAAGAGTCTATACTAATTATAATAGGCGCCAAGACAATGGTACAAAATATTTAAGTTTTTATGAAACACAATGACTATCATAAGTGGGATTCATATCACTATTACTTTATCAAGAGATTTGAATAAAGTTACATCATTCTTTATTGTATGTGGATGATATGCTTGTAGAGGGATATTGTTTTCAGTAGATTAATAGGTTGAAGCATCAGTTGGCAAAAGAATTTTCTATCAAGGATCTAGGTGTAGACAAGAAGATCCTTGTGATTAGAATAAGCAGAAACATGTCTCAGGGTATCATGATTTTGAGTTAAGTTGACTACATCAAGAAGGTGCTTAAGTAGTTAATATGCGAGGGGCTAAGGCAATTGACACACATTTGGGAAGTGATTTCAAGCTCTTCGAGGATCAATCTCCAAATATGGATACGGAGAACGAGTATAAGGCCAAGGTTCCCTATGCCTCGACCATTGATAGTTTGATATATGTGATGGTTTGCACAAGACTGAATATTGCCCATATAGTGGGAATTATGAGAAGAATTGGAAGCAATCCGAGAAAGTAGCAATGGGAAGTGGTAAAATGGATATTGTGATATTTGAGGGGTAACACAAATATAGTGATATGTTTTTGGTGTTCAGACTTGACAATCAGAGGGTATGTGGATGTTAATTTTGTCGGTGATTAGGATATGCGACATAGTACAACAAGGTATGTGTATACTTTGGGTTTAAGAGCATTGAGTTGGATTTCACGTTTACATAAGTTGATTACTCTATCCATGATAGAAGCTGAATACGTGGGCATGACTGAGGCTACGAAGGAGATAATCTCATTGAAAGGATTTTTGAATGAGTGAGATGTTATGTAATAAGGTAGTGTTCTTTTCAGTGATTGCCAGAGCGCTATAAAACTTTCCAAGAATCTAGTGTTTCATACTAGAACTAAGCATATCGATTTGCGTTGTTAC
>NMUG010007872.1:0-11887 GCA_002855965.1 Monotropa hypopitys | reverse complement strand
GGTCTAACTGTAACGACTCGAATTTCCAATCCCTTGAAATTTAATTCTTTGGAAATAAATAAATGAATCGTGGCAAGATTTTGGTTGTTGACATGATCAACAACCTCGATCCATGTCGTCTCGATTATAAACCTCTTTCGGATCATGATTGATCCACCCTCGGTGGGAGTATATTCGTCCAACATTTTATTTCATTCGTTAAGTATAAACCGACGCTCGTGAATCCTTTGTAAGACCATGGGATGGCCTTAGGACATCAAGGAAGGGTAACCAACATCGAGGAAGTTCTCTTGGACGCATTGCGAAGTAGTCGGAGGAGTTCCAGCCTGATCTGGGCCATTTTGGCTTTGCCCGTCCGGACGGGGAAGGAAGATGTTCCGGACGGAGGGATTTCCATGAGCTGGTTCAGCTGCAGATGGTCTGGTCCGGACGGAGGAGGGTCCCGTCCGGAATAAGTGGTGTGGCCGTCCGGATGACGGGGGTCCCGTCCAGACAGAGAAGACCTGATATGCGCGATTTTACTTGTTTTAAATGAGGGGCATGTTGGTAATCTTACCCTAACACATTTTTATCCCCTAAAATTGCCCCAACCCTTCTTCTTATTCATTTCCTAACCCTAAAACACTCTCTCCTCTCTCTTTCTCCAATAATGGAGATTTACCTTCACTCTCCAAATCCAAGGCCTTCCAAGGCTTGTATGGACATTTGCAAAGAACAAACCTTGTTCTACTCCTCAAGAGCTCTTTGGAAAACCCAATATCATTTCCATTCCTCCAAGAATTTAAATTCGGATTGTTATGAAGGAGCTCGGATCAAGAAATGGTTAGGAGGAACGTTGCTCCCCTTGGCGAGGGCTATCCGACAACCTACTTGGCGAATCCATCTGGCGAGATTTTGGACTCCGACGACTTTCCGGCGAAGAGCTGTGGAGATGCAGCCTTGAGGAACATTGTAGAGTACGAGGAGATCTACGCGGTGGTGGGTTTGGTTTGCGGCGGCGCGGCGACAACATTTTACGGCGAATTTCTGGCGGCATTCCGGCGAATTTCCGGCGGCATTCCGGCGATTGCTCCTGTGGGTAAATTCTTGACCTCTATTGAATGTGTACGCATGTGTGTGTGTAGTTCCTACATTCGTACTAAAATTTCCATAGAAGTGTGATTGTATAGCATTTGGGATAGGATGGAATTCCCCAATGGAATCACTTGAACTTGAGGTTGATAGGCGTAAATGGATGAAACAATAACATTGAGATGGTTGATTCGCGGTTGAATGATTAGTTGGTTAGCCATAAGCGAATAGATGCCACATGTTCGATAGAAGTCCTTAAGGAGTCTTGAATGATCTTTGGGAGAGAAAATAATCTTGGGAAAACATTAAGACGAACTTGGTTACATGATTGGTTGAGAAAAGATTTGAGTAACAAATTTGAATTCCTATGAAAGTGATACACATGGAACTATCGTAAAATCCTTATATTGGGTCTTGAACATGGAATTGAAATATGAACATTGATTGGGTGATGAGTGAATTAATGTGATAGTGTGGGACCTCTCTTGGTGTTATCAAGGTTAGATGTATGGACTTTCTTGGGTCTCTACATACATCCATGAACTCATATCTTTGGTAAATAATGTGATGACAACTCGGGAAGATGGTTTGGTTAGTGGTCTCCCTTGACATTGTCGAAGTTGAGCTTGTGACAGGAGAGTCAATGGAATTGGTTAATATACTTAACGAATATCAAATAAAGGGGATGTGCCCAACAAGGGATACTCTTGGACAATCTTGAACTAATCATGAACGAACCTTGTCTAGGATTCATAGTGTCGATACCAACCAAGGACGTAAGTGACGAATTGAACAAATATAATACTATTGGAGTGCCTTGTTCAGGACCTCCCGGAAATGATAAAATAATATTGGAGTGCCTTGTTCAGGACCTCCACAAATGGTGATGATATATGGGGATTGATATTGGATATTTGATACAGGGCGCCCTTGTTCTTTGGGTCCTAGGATGGTCGCTCCATCCACGACATTGTGCACAATGGGGGAAACATGAGCCCTCCCAACGTTATTTGGGAATGACCAGATAGGACTGGTTAGTGGGTAGATGTGCCATTAATCATGCCTTGCCCCATCTACATTTCAAATATTAAACACTCGCTCGAGAGCAGGACGCCTTGTTCATGGGTCCATAATCTTATAATACAAAAATATAGAATGCCTTGCTCAGAAGTTCACCAAATACAACAACAAAAATTATACAACGCCTTGTTTAGGAGTCCTTGCTACATAGACGCCTTGTTTAGGAGTCTTGGGAAACAAAGGAACATCATGATAGAACGTGTTTACGGATTCGAGAAAAATACTATACGGATTAGACGCCTTGTCTAGGAGTCTTGGGATCTAAATGAATGACGTGGAATGCCTTGTCCAGGACTTCCTCTGTGTAGTACATTACTTGGAGTGAACGACGTACAAAGTTAACAAGTGGCTAATAATAGAGAATGAACACTTGAATAAATGGTTAGTGGACCCTTGCTTAGCTGTCCCTTGAGTATGTACACCTTTATATATATATATATATATATATATATCACACATTTGCGGACTCTTGTCTAGTAGTCCTTTAGGTACCTTATCTGTTTGGATTGTAGATCTATTTCCCTTAGTAGAGAGTGGGTTGTGACGACTTGAGAGTGAGTTGGATTAGCCATTAGGCTTGACACCTTTACTTCCCTTGCACTTGATGAGGTTAGTTGACGGACCTATAGTTAGGTCGCCCTCTACTACTTTGCGTCTTCTTCTTTTTACTTTACTACTTGTGTTTCTCTTTATAGTTTTACTACTGTTGTTGCCACAACTATTGCTCTTGCTCTTTACAGCTTTTACTTGTGCTGACCCCTCCTAGGCATGCACCACATGTGCATGTTTGGTAGTGGTTAGGAGTTTATCTACTGAGTTGTAGTTCGCTCAGACCTCCGTGGTCCCCCCCTACAGGTTATTGTAGGGACTTGTTGAGATTGTTAAGCTTGGAGCTTTGTCAGCTACTGGGTTTTCAGGGATCCTTGCAGCAGGTTTCTCTTAGCACTTTTGTTAGCTCCCAGGGGTGGGATGTACCCTCTCCTTTCTTTTCTATTCTGCACTTCAGTTGTAGCCGTTTGGCATTTGTTCCACATTCCGCTTTTCTATTCATATTGTATGTTGGATGTAATGAGAAATTGAATGAAGTGCATAGATACTACAAGTGTTGATCTTCCCTGCTTTATTTAAATTGTTTTAAAAAAATGGTTTGAAAATCTGGGCACGACAACTTGGTATCAGAGCTTTCGTTTTGAATACCTTGGAGCCGTTGGGAGACACTCAGTCTCCATGGGTTCTCTTGGTCATTACATTGTTCTTTGATCGTGTCTGTGTGCTTGTGACACACTCTTACTTTGTTTGTTCTGTCTCCTTCCATGGATGTCGAGTTTCTCCATCCCTGGGAAGTCGAGTGTCGATCTTTATGACAAGTACAGTTGCCTTGTAGTTGTGGAATATCTTAGTATCCCTACCCTTGGCATCTTTGATGCATTCTTTGGCGGTCTTCGTACTGTTGTGGTCTCCTCTAGGATTGCTAGAGTCGAGTCGGTATCTATAATAGTTTGAAACCCTTTGGAAAATTTTGAGGTGATTGTGGTGGTTTCTTTTACCTTGTCGCTATATAGGTAAGAATCTCGATCTTATGATGGCGTAGTAGAATTATCTTGGGAAGTTCTGGCACTAGTCGGCAATTCTTAGCACCTTGTTGAGCCCCTTGAGAGTAGGTGGCATGATCATTGTGGTTTCGTGATGCAAATTCCGAGAAATTGTGGTAAGATTGGATTGTTGGTCCATAGACATTCGCGCTTGTCCCATGTTTTAATGAGATCTTTAAGGCGTAGTTGTGATTTTTTTGGTTTTCCTCTTTTAAGGAGGCTGAGTTGCCTGCGTTTGCCTGTGAAGTGGGGTGTCCCAACGCCTTTGTTCGTTAGCACGTGAGTGTAAGTGCGATGGTAGCGCGTCCTTTTCCGTTTGGAAGTTTGTCTCACACTAGATTGCAACCAATTAATCGTGTAAAGTCGGTTGCAGATGCTTTGGTCGAAGCTTGGATATATTGCCAGCAGGGCAACCAGATGTTCCCTTATGATTTCTCGCTCTTCTCGTGTCCGCTTGGACCATTGTTGACGATTTAGACTAATTATGGATCCTGTCCTAGCGCCGTGGAAAGATTTCCTTGTTCGGACTCTCGTTGCTCGTTAGTGTGTGCTGGGATTTGGTAGTTAGTACCTGGCGTGACCTTCTCCTTCTCGACTAATCGAGTTTCTATCTCGTGTTCCCGCGCTCACTTATTTCTTCTAATCTGTCCTCGCGTGGCATTGTGCCGTCTGTGCAGCACGTCTATTGCGCAATGCAGCACGTATGGTGTTTGTGCGGCCATGTCTCGGTTCGGCCATGTATTTGTGCGGCCATGTCTCGGTTCGGCCATACCTTTGCGTGGCTATGCTTGTTTGGAGAAGGTTCAACTCGGCAGTAGCTCTATGAGGCAATTGTTTTGCCCGGCATACCTGGATCTTGGTACTTTTGTGTTGCTGATTCCTGGACTCCTTGTCGAGTGGTAGTCTCCCTATGACTTCCCAGTCGGTTGTTTTATCTCTCGTGCGGTTATTCTATGAGTACCTCGTCAGCTATATGGTGGTTGAACGTGGCTTCAAGGCAGAGCATGGATCAGTTGACGTACCGTTCTCAGTATCCCCAACTCGTTTGCATCGAATGTAACTAGTTAGAGCGTGCATGCAAAGTTTGTGCACGAAGGAATGACAAGCGAGAAAAGATGGCAGTTAGGCGACAGTCTTTAGTCGATATCAGAGTTGTGCAGCGGTAACAGAAAAGTCAGAATCGTTGAGCACATGTGTTCAGTCCTCAGTTCGAGAGAGGAACCAGTCCCAGTGGCACACGTCGCGCGTTGATTCATGAAGACAAGTAGCCAGTTGGCCAGACGACTTGGGAAAGGTGTATGCGGTTGTCGCAACTGCTAGTTTCGTCGTTCCAGGAGATTCGAGCTGCGTTATCTCCTTTCATAATACCGCATGTTAGTGAGATTGATGCACCCGTCAGCATCTCTCCTTTTATTTCTGCGATTTTGTTCGGCGTTGTTGCAACTCAAATTCGAATACGGTGTTCCTTATTGGGGGACTTGTTTGTAAAACCTTCTCTTGTTGGACTCGTGATACATTGAAGGAATACTTCGGTTGCAAGCTTCCTGGTCTTGCATTTCTAAGTGTTGTGGAGATGTTCTTGGCTCGTTGGAGTTAGCCTCTTGTTGACATCTTGCATGTTCATCGAAATCTCATGTGCCATTGAAATTGTTGACGATAAATGGGATTGTTCTTGTGTCCTTCCACTTGTTCCATTGAATGCGCCTTTTTGAAATTGATCTTGTCATTGCAAATCTCATCCTAACCCCGCGACGTTGGGTAGATTGTTGTAAGAATGGGAACGAGTTATTGAGTCGGTTATTCTTGCACCTTCTGTGCAGAATCGACCGTGTGCATTTTTCTTGATCGTATGACTATGGATGACCCTAGGAGGTTGAATAGAGTATCGTGACTGGCCGGCACATCTCAAACTCAACTCCTTGTGTCACTGGGTGTCACATTGGGTGCGTGTGTGGGGACGTATATGTCCCACCTATATCTATATATGTGTATAGTGTGTGGGGGTGTTCGTGGGAAAATGGTAACGCGGAAAAGAATTGTAAAATAAACATATGGTAATGGCGAAACAATAATAATAATGAAGATTGCCGATCACATTCCCGTTCTTGATTCTTTGCACCTTATGCTTGTCGTTGTACCTGGCTAGCGGTTTCTTGCCTTGAATATTTTTGAGCATCTATTGTTTGTCGTACCCTCGATGAGATTGATCGTTGTACCAACGCGTCTGCACCATCTCGGGAGTTGTCCCTTTGATTCTTTGTGCGACACGCGGTTTGGTTTGTCTTGGCTTCTTCCGATTGTTGACTCCTTGTTCTTAAGAGAAATGTTTCACCCATAGTTGCACCGTGCATTGGTGGTTGTCCCTTGAGAACGATTGTTTGCTTGCCGTTGCCCTCTTGTTTGTTGGTAGTTTCCTAGGAGAATTTTTATGTTGCTTGGTTGCTTGTTGATTGGTTCTTTGGGAAATATTGTCCTCCTTGTTGTTGCTCATTAAGTGTTGATAGCTTCTTTGAAGAAACATCATCCATTTTGTGGTTACCCTATTGGGGAATTGACTACTGTATCGGTGTCCCTGTATTGGGGAGTATCCCTTTCGATCTTGTCTTGTGGTTCATGGTATGAACATGAACATTTGTTCTTCGATGTTTCGATACATGTCTATCCTTGGTAAATTTCGGGGACGAAATTCTTTTAAGGAGGTTGAGATGTAACGACTCGAATTTCCAATCCCTTGAAATTCAATTCTTTGGAAATAAATAAATGAACCGTGGCAAGATTTTGGTTGTTGACATGGTCGACGACCTCGAGCCATGTCGTCTCGATTATAAACCTCGTTCAGATCATGACTGATCCACCATCGGTGGGAGTATATTCGTCCAACGTTTAATTTCATTCATTAAGTATAAACCGACGCTCGTGAATCCTTTGGAAGACCACGGGATGGACTTAGGACATCATGGAAGGGTAACCAACATCGAGGAAGTGCTCTTGGACGCGTCGCGAAGCAGCCGGAGGAGTTCCAGCCTGATCTGGGCCATTTTGGCTTTGCTCGTACGGACGGGGAAGGCAGGTGTTTTGGACGGAGGGATTTCTAGTAGCTGGTTCAGCTGCAGATGGTCTGGTCCGGACGGAGGATGGTCCCGTCTGGAATAAGTGGTGTGGCCGTCCAGACGACGGGGATCCCGTCCGGATGGGGAAGACCTGATATGCACGATTTTGCTTGTTTTAAATGAGGGGCATGTTGGTAATCTTACCCTAACACATTTTTATCCCCTAAAATTGCCCCAACCCTTCTTCTTATTCATTTCCAAACCCTAAAACACTCTCTCCTCTCTCTTCCTCCATTAATGGAGATTTTCTTTCACTCTCCAAATCCAAGGCTTGGATGGAAATTTGCAAAGAACAAACCTTGTTCTACTCCTCAAGAGCTCTTCGGAAAACCCAATATCATTTCCATTCGTCCAAGAATTGAAATTCATATTGTTATGAAGGAGCTCGGATCAAGAAATGGTTAGGAGGAACGTTGCTACCTTTGGCGAGGGCTATCTGACAACCTACTTGGCGAATCCATCCGGCGAGATTTTGGACTCCGGCGACTTTTCGACGAAGAGCTATGGAGATGCGGCCTTGAGGAACATTGTAGAGGACGAGGAGATCTACGCAATGGCGGGTTTGGTTTGTGGTGGCGCGGCGACAACATTTTGCGGAGACTTTCCGGCGGCGTTCCGGCGATTGCTCCGGTGGGTAAATTCTTGACCTCTATTGAATGTGTATGCGTGTGTGTATGTAGTTCCTACATTCGTACTAAAATTTCCATAGAAGTGTGATTGTATAGCATTTGGGATTAGGATGGAATTCCCCAATGGAATCACTTGAACATGAGGTTGATATGCGTAAATGGATGAAATAATAACGTTGAGATGGTTGATTCGCGATTGAATGATTAGTTGGTTAGCCATAAGCGAATAGACGCCCCATGTTCGATAGAAGTCCTTAAGGAGTCTTGAATGATCTTTGGGAGAGAAAATAATCTTGGTAAAACTATAAGACGAACTTGGTTACATGATTGGTTGAGAAAATATTTAAATAACAAATTTGAATTCCTATGAAAGTGATACACATGGAACTATCGTAAAATCCTTATATTGGGTCTTGAACATGGAATTGAAATATGAACATTGATTGGGTGATGAGTGAATTAATGTGATAGTGTGGGACCTCTCTTGGTGTTATCAAGGTTAGAAGTATGAACTTTCTTGCGTCTCTACATACATCCATGAACTCATATCTTTGGTAAAGAATGTGATGACAACTCGGGAAGATGGTTTGGTTAGTGGTATCCCTTGACATTGTCGAAGTTGAGCTTGTGATGGAAGAGTCAATGGAATTGGTTAATATACTTAACGAATATTAAATAAAGGGGATATGCCCAACAAGGGATACTCTTGGACAATCTTGAATAAACGAACCTTGTCTAGGATTCATAGTGTTGATACCAAGGATGTAAGTGACGAATTGAACAAATATAACACTATTGGAGTGCCTTGTTCAGGACCTCCCAGAAATGATAAAATAATATTGGAGTGCCTTGTTCAGGACCTCCGGAAATGGTGATGATATATGGGGATTGATATTGGATATTTGATACAGGGCGCCCTTGTTCTTTGAGTCCTGGGGTGGTCGCTCCATCTACGATATTGTGCACAATGGGGCAACGTGAGCCCTCCCAATGTTATTTGCGAATAACCGGATAGGACTGGTTAGTGGGTAGACGTGCCGCTAATCATGCCTTGCCCCATCTACATTTCAAATATTAAACACTCGCTCGAGAGTGGGACGCCTTGTTTAGGGGTCCATAATCTTATAATACAAAAATGTAGAACGCCTTGCTCAGGAGTTCACCATATACAACAACAAATATGCAACGCCTTGTTTAGGAGTCCTTGCTACATAGACGCCTTGTTTAGGAGTCTTGGGAAACAAAGGAACATCATGATAGAATGTATTTATGGATTCGAGAAAAATACTATACAGATTAGACGCCTTGTCTAAGAGTCTTGGGATCTAAATGAATGACGTGGAATGCCTTGTCCAGGACTTCCTCTATGCAGTACATTACTTGGAGTGAACGACGTACAAAGTTAACAAGTGGCTAATAATAGGGAATGAACACTTGAAAAATAGTTAGTGGACTCTTGATTAGCTGTCCCTTGAGTATGTATACCTTTATATATATCACACGTTTACGGACTCTTATCTAGTAGTCCTTTAGGTACTTTATCTGTTTGGATTGTAGATCTCTTTCCCTTAGTAGAGAGTGAGTTGTGACGACTTGAGAGTGAGTTGGATTAGCCATTAGGCTTGACACCTTTACTTCCCTTGCACTTGAAGAGGTTAGTTGACGGACCTATAGTTAGGTCGCCCTCTACTACTTTGCGTCTTCTTCTTTTTACTTTACTACTTGTGTTTCTCTTTACAGTTTTACTACTGTTGTTGCCACTACTGTTGCTCTTGCTCTTTACAGCTTTTACTTGTGCTGACCCCTCCTAGGCATGCACCACATGTGCATGTTTGGTAGTGGTCAGGAGTTTATCTACTGAGCTGTGGTTCGCTCAGACCTTTGTGGTCCCCCCTACAGGTTATTGCAGGGACTTGTTGAGATTGTTGAGCTTGGAGCTTAGTCAGCTACTGGGTTTTCAGGGATCCTTGCAACATGTTTCTCTTAGCACTTTTGTTAGCTCCCGAGGGTGGGATGTACCCTCTCCTTTCTTTTATGTTCTACACTTCAGTTGTAGTCGTTTGGCATTTGTTCTACCTTCCGCTTTTCTATTCATATTGTATGTTGGATGTAATGAGAAATTGAATGAAGTGCATAGATACTACAAGTGTTGATCTCCCCTGCTTTTATTTAAATTATTATAAAAAAATGGTTTGAAAATCTGGGGCGCGACACTAACCGTCTCATAGTTGCACTTTGGGCCTATCCAACGGCCTATAAGACCAATCTTGGCATGTCTCCGTATCGGCTTGTTTATGGGAAGGCTTGTCATTTACTGGTAGAGATGGAACATTGGGCCTATTGGGCTTTAAAGAATCTAAATTTTAACTTATCGGTCGCGGGTTCCAATCGAAAACTTGACTTGAATGAATTAGAGGAAATGAGAAGAGACACATATGAAAACTTGAAAATCTATAAGGAAAAAGTCAAAGCCTTTCACGATAAAAATATCTTGTGGAAAACATTTCAACCCGGTCAACAAGTTCTTCTCTATAATTCTAGGCTCCATCTCTTTCTGGGAAAACTTCGAACTCGATGGGAAGGTCCTTACACTATTACAAAAAAATTTCCCCATGGTGCGGTTGAAATTGAAGATGCTTCGTCTGGATACCTTAACAAGGTAAATGGACAATGTCTAAAATCCTTCCTAGAGCCATTTTCAAAAGAAGACATCATTGAGGAACTTGGTGACCCGGTTTACGTTGAACCGGAAAACGCATAGATGAGTTGTTGGGAATGAAAAAACCATTGTACCATAAGTTTATTTGCTTTTCTTTCTTCAATTTTTTTTATTTTAATTTTTTTTTTCATTTTTTTCTTCTAGAGGTTACGCTAACTTGTTGTTTAAGTGTGCGCAAGAGTTCCACAGGCAGATTGTTCCACAGTACGAAGATGGCAAGGTAGTAAGGTGATATCTTTTCACTTCTTTCAGCTTATAGTGTGGAGTCCTATATTATGCATTAGGGAAAATGCATTGTTCAAGTTCGGGGTGTAAGGTTTCACCTCATGCTTTATAGTTATACCTTTCTTTTTGGTGAATTTTATCTCATTGCACAAAAAAAATCTGGTTTTTAGTGAAATTATTTCGAAAATAATCAATGATAACGTCTAGGAGACGTAAAATTTATGAAGGTTGTGATACCTTTAGTGTTAGTCATGCTCGAACGGCTGGTTGACGGTCTAGTATAGACGCCCATGGAACTAGCTTTAGTTATGCATTTACCTCGGTAGAGTACAGATGGTTGTGAAAACTGAATGTGAATGTTTCAATAAGGTTTAGCCACAAAGAGTGACCTGAGAAATGTTAACCTACCGAATACCAACCTACCCAGGAATACTGGGAGATTCCTTCTCTAGTGCATGACTAAGTGAGTGAAGTGGAGAGAAAAGTATATCTCGTGTTGTCTATGTGACAGACTCAATAGTTAGGTTAGTTGAATAAGTGAATTACTTATACAATGGATTTGGGGATACATGCGAGTTTTAACTCTTAAGCACGAGTAGATCCTTGTTGAGCCTTTCTTAGACTTGTAGGTGTCATCTTAAGTTATCTTGCGAGCTTGAAGAGAAAATTTTATTTTGGCATCTATTCGTTAACACACTTGCACTTCACAAAAATAGACTAAAGTCGCGTGTGGGTTTACATCTTGGTTGTCTAGAAGGCTATGATTAGTGGAGACTTATACCCATGCGAGATTAGAGCCATACTTTTCTTGGAGCGGTGTCACATAAACTCTAGTTGTCATGAAAAACAAATATAATCGTTGTTGATCTCATTATCCTTGTTGCGTAGCATTGGGAAATTCACCATCATTATATACACCTTACACTTGGCATGCACGATTGTTGTTGGCATTAGGAAATGATTTTAGGCATTCTTTGACTATTTTAAGCTGGTTCGTTTCTTTGATTGCAATGACCCTTGCTAGCCCTTTGAGCTTCCTCACATGAACCATTTTATTTGATTGAGCCTTATATTTATATATGATGTCTTGAGAATGGTTTTGTTCATGTTGAAAGTGTATTTGGAGTGATAAGGTGTTATTTATTTTATGTACTCATTGTTGGTGCACCCCTTATATCCCAAGAAAAATCAAGAAAAAAATTCCAAAACAAAAAATGGGAAATCAAAGCAAAGATGGGGTGTTACCTAATTCATTGTAAAAAAAGAGATAGAAACAAAGTATTCTTCGTTATTGGGAAAAGTATTGGAGGTTGAGAAAAATACAAAAGAAAAAGAATAGAGCGGAGTCGAAAACAATATAGAAATATGAGGAGTGGATTAGTTTAAGAGGGTCCCATTTATTGATTTGCCCTCTACATATGTTCATATGCCTATTCTCAAGCATCCAAGTTCAACCCTTAG
>NMUG010007871.1:0-11888 GCA_002855965.1 Monotropa hypopitys | reverse complement strand
TGGGACAGAAAATGGAGTAAAATAGGTGTTTTAATAACACTTACAGAGTGCCCGAGATCAGTAAAAATAGAATCCCATGGTGGCTGATGTAATTTGGAAGTCCTAGAGCACACAAGAGCAGAAACCACACTTGCTGGGAGAACAATGTTCATACAGCGCAACCGGTGCCACTGCCTTGCAGTGCAACCGGTGCCACTACACAGAAGAGGACCAGGTCAACTCGAAAGCAACCGGTGCCCAATCATTTATTCAGAAGTCCAACCGGTTGGGCAGTGCAGCAGACCAACCGGTGCCATGTAGTTACAGTGCAAAAGATTTGGAAGTTACAGTGGCCCAACCGGTGGCACTTCAATTCAGTCCAACCGGTGCCAGTACATTATGCGACGCAACCGGTTGCATCTACATCGGAACCGGTGCTGCCTGTGACCAGAAAAGAGCCAGAAGAATTTATCGAGATATAGTGCGTGGTCCAACCGGTTCATCCTACAGCGGAACCGGTGTCGTTCTTGAACGTAGTGCAACCGGTTGCGCTTTAATGCAGCCACACCGGTTGCGCTACCCGTACACTGTTTTCAAAATTAGTCGACTGAACATGTTTTTGGAGCCCAAACTTCGGTTTTAACGATCATTAAGGGTAGAAAAGTCAGATTAGGGCGTGGAGGTGTAAAAGGATGATTTGGAGAAGCCCTAATCATCTTTACTTTGAATCTTGAATTGGGATTGACCTTGGAGAGCTCTTGGGAGGCAAAGCAAGGAGACTTGGAGCTTTTGTGACGGAAGTTGTTTGAATCCATGGCTTCCACCTCCCGCCCGCGCATTGTTTAAACTGGAAAGTCTGTTGATCTTTAACAAAAAGACGATATGGATGCCTACAATTACGGGATCATACCGAGTGAATATGGAAATGTTAAAGAGAATAGAGGAAACACTCCTAAAATAGAGGAGGGATATAAATCCCCCGGGGGGATCAAGGTAAAGGTAGGAACTTCTTGTTTAACCTAATTTTTTCATAAGAATTATTCTCTCTCTCCCAAAAACATCTGGACTAACTTAAGCATCAGAGGCTTTTTGGCAGGCGTCCCACCGGCGTCAAGAAGTGCGTTTGCAGGGACAGCGGCGGAGGATCCAGAAATCAGCATCATCAGTTGGCGCCGTCTGTGGGAAACGACTAATCTTTGATAAGGTGACGGATTTCTGGATGGTTAACATTTGATCGACGGCAGGAGACAATCGCAAAGACCTCCCGGGTATATAACCCTGAATAAGGTTATAAAAACTTTGGAGGAAGCACCCCGGGAAAACCAGCCTCTGAGGGTTCGACGGAACGAGACGCTCCCAGATCCGCCTATTCGGGTCCAAGGGATGCTCCCACGGGAGTTTGAAGGAAGGTTGGAAGAACTGGACATTAGAGATGAAGAAAAATTACTGAGGGGGGAGCCCGTGGAGGAACTTACCTCATTACAGATTTGGCATGAGGAACCGGACAAAAGGATCCAGCTAGGAACAGGTCTGCAAGGTAGTAAGAAGGATGCTCTAATTAAATTTTTGGCAAGGAGTAAGGATGTCTTTGCCTGGACGCACGAGGATATGCCCGGGATAGATCCACGAATCATGGTGCACCGGTTGAATGTAAATCTAGACCATAAACCAGTCAAGCAGAAGAAAAGGACTTTCGCACCTGACAGAAGCAGAGCTGTAGTTGAAGAGGTTGACAAGTTGTTGAGGGCCAAATCCATACGGGAGGTGCAGTACCCTACTTGGATCGCTAACGTGGTAATGGTCAAGAAGTCCTCAAGGCAGTGGAGAATGTGTGTTGATTTCAAAGATCTTAACAAGTCATGTTCAAAAGACAGTTTCCCACTCCCTCGCATAGATCAGCTGGTGGACGCCACATCTGGACACCAACTACTGAGTTTTATGGACGCATTTTCTGGCTACAACCAGATCAAGATGGATGAGAACGACCAGGAGAAGACAGCGTTTGTAACCGATAGAGGGTTGTACTGTTACACAGTCATGCCTTTTGGATTGAAGAATGCGGGGGCCACCTACCAGAGGTTGGTTAATAGAATGTTTAAAAGCTTGATATCCACGAATATGAAAGTCTATGTTGATGATATGTTGGTGAAAAGCGCGCAACGGTCCAGCCACATAGAAGACCTGGCCCAGGCCTTTGATATTCTGAGAAAATACATAATGAAATTAAACCCGACGAAATGCGCATTTGGAGTAGCATCAGGCAAGTTCCTGGGTTTCATGGTGTCTCAGAGAGGGATTGAAGCCAACCCGGAGAAAATCAGAGCAATTCTGGAGATGAAATCCCCCAGGACGGTTAAGGAGGTACATCGGCTCACTGGTTGTGTGGCAGCTCTGAGCAGGTTTGTCTCTAGGGCAACAGATAAATGTCAGCCTTTCTTTAAAGTTTTAAAGAAAAGTTTTGCGTGGACAGAGGAAAGCGAGCATGCTTTTAATCAATTAAAATATTACTTGCAACGCCCTCCATTACTCAGCTCGATAGTTGATGGAGAGGAGCTATCTCTATACATAGCGGTGACCTCATACGCAGTCAGCTCGGTCCTAATACGAGCATCTAGTCTATTACATAAGCATAGCACTGAGGGGGTCAGAGACAAGATATCCAAAGATAGAGAAGGTGGCTTTCGCGGTGATTACTGTGGCCAGAAGGCTGAGGGCTTATTTTCAGTCACATCCCATCAGTGTGCTAACTGACTTGCCCCTTAGAAGGGCCCTCCAAAACCCGGACACGTCAGGACATCTCATCCAGTGGTCCTTAGAACTGGGAGAGTTCGACATAGATTACAAGCCTAGGAGCTGGATGAAAGCTCAGGCATTAGCAGATTTCGTGGTGGAGTACGGAGCACCAGATGATGAAGTCAATAAGGGAGATGAAGAAACGTGGCTCCTGCACATCGACGGGTCGGTGACGAGTAAGATGAGTGGGGCAGGAATAATGCTGACCTCACCTGAAGGAGAAAAGATAAAGTACGCATTAAAATTTGGGTTCAATGCTGCAAATAACCAAGCAGAATACGAGGCTTTGATACTTGGTCTCCAAATTGCGCAGGTAATCGGGTTAAAACATTTGGCCGTGATGAGTGATTCTCAGCTTGTGGTGGGCCAAGTTAAGGGGGAATTTGAGGCAAAGGAAGAAACGATGGAGAAGTACCTACGTGCGGTCAAGCTCCTAGCCCAGAAGTTTGATGCATTTTCAGTATCTCAGATACCAAGGCTGGAGAACCAAGAAGCTGACCTATTGTCTAAAATTGCAACCTCAACGGAAGAACCCCCTCCAAAGGGGATACTGATCGAGGTGCTGAAATCCCCAAGCGTGGGAGAAGACCAACAACTAACCATGACAATTGACTATTCAAATTCATGGGCTGAGCCCATCGTCAAGTACCTTAAGGCGGGAGAATTGCCAGAAGATAAACAGGAGGCTAGTGATCACTTATCGTGAGCGGTCAAAGATATAATTTATAACCACAAATTAACACTACAGAATAGTAGGGGTAAGTCGGGTGTCGAACCAAAAAGAGAGTGAATGGCTACTAAAATCGAACTTTTAATATTTGACTTAAGTTGGATTACGAGTTTGGTTTGGTGAATGATCTTGAATTAAACTAAATTATGACAATAAAGAAGATAAGATTCTAAAAGTGGATTGAGAACGCACCTTGGGTAATCCTATACTTGGGCACCACATGTTCTAGTCTAAATGAAACCAAGTCTTTGATGGATCATCGCGCAAACAATATATTGCAATTATATTGGTTACGAGAGAAAGATGATTGCGTTGTCGGATAGCATATCTTATCGTCGCGGCACGACCCGTCTTAATAGTACAACCCGTCTCAAGGCACGGATTGTCTAAGAGTACGCTCCGTCACAAGAGGTATAAGCTATCTTATCTGCGCAAGTGCAAATTAATGAAACCCTAATGTATGCGTGTGAAGGGTATGGCCAAAAACACAATCACAACTAAGTTTATATCAATAAAAACATCCATATCAATGAATATAGTCTCAAGCCCCGATATCTGAGGTCATCCTATTCTCACCAGCTCCTCGGCTGAGGTCCTCACAACAAGGTCAGCGAACTTGGAGACTCAGAGATGACCTAAGGTCTGACTCCATGGTGCTGAGCTCTAAGCTCGACATAACCTATCATAATCCTTAAATATAATAATGTCTTTATGGTGGAGGTAAAAGTATAGAATAATTTCCCATGGGGAGTATGGGATAGAGTTGTAGGGAATAAGGACTTGGGGAAGTAGGTTTTAATCGTGGGAGGTGAAGAATGGGATAATAGTTCTACATAGTTTAGAAGGTGGTTTTTGTCTTCCCCTCACAAAATTTACAGGAGAGCGAAAGAAAGTAGGACTTGGAGGAAGAAGAGGGTTCTTGGTGATCTTAAGAGAAAATTAACTTGAGGAATCTACACTTGGTAATGTTTGTAAATCTCTTTGATTCCTAAACTTAATGTGGTGGTTTAAATAAGTATTTTAGAGGTTTGTTTTCTAAAAATGGTTTTTGTAAAACTTGAGAAGTTCATGTCTTATAATAAAGATCAAACTCATTATTTGAAGTGGTTTTTGTGCTTATTTTGATATTAGGAGGTTAATGTATAGTAATATGAAGTTTTTAGCAAAACTTGATGTTTGGAACATGTTTTTAGAGTTTTCCCATGAGTTTTCTGAAAAACAAATCAAGAACAACAAGAACAGATTAAATAGGTAGTAGACTGGTATACCGGATGGCATACCGGTTCCATAATGGTTAGCATAAATCATTTGGCTGGGGAAATTATCTCGAGACCAAAGCAATCAGCATACCGGTTGGTGTACCGATCTGGTAGTGGTCCCCTATCGATCAGAGGAGAGAAAAACCTAACATTGGAAAGGTAATCCTAAGTGTATCTAAGGGGAATAAGGATCACTATAAGATCAAAAGAAAAGGTATATGAAAATACTAAAAACAAACCTTAAGGTTATTAAGAGGATTTTAAAGTAAGAAAAAAAGTTTGGAACTTAAAGAATCATTATAATTTCTAATTGATATAGAATGATTTTAGGATAGGAATCCAGTGCACCCCAGGCTTTTGAAAAGCAAGGATAACTTGATAAACGGGATTGGAGAGTTCGTTAATTACAAGTTATGTTATATCATTTATCTTTGCAATATTTGTTATTATTCAAGTTATTCCTTATTTGAGATTAGACAAGCATGATTAGGATTCTCACTTATTAATCCCTTGTACATTGTAATCAAATAAAATTGTCAAACCCCAATCTAGACAATTATCAAGGTAATTATCCAAGATAGTGGCGTGGCAATAACAGAATTCATAAACTATCTCACAACATCTCTAAATAAAATTCAATAGACTAGAATAAAATCTCACTATGTAAAAGTATCTGAAATGATACATCGAACTGGACTCAAATAGCTAGCAAAGAAAAGTCCAAACTAAACTCACATATCTACCCAACTAAGTAAATGACTCAGTGATACATCAAAATGATAAACTCTTTCAAAGTACATCACATCTCACCAGCTGACTTGTCACACTCCAAAAAATTTAAAATCTTTTCCTCGTTAATTTCAGGCAATTTAAGGATTTTTACATTCATTCCTTAAATTAAACCCCGGGTTTATTGATTTTAAGGTCTCTCTGAGACCTATCCTTGGGTCAAAATATGCTTGGGAGGTTCGAGAGAGTGTTCGGGAGTACTAATTGATGTTAGGGGCCTTGCCATGTTCATCTAGAAAGCCCCATTTCGATGTAGGTGGCCTCCCCTTCTCCCTCTCCATTTCAATATAGGGGTTGTCTGCCCCCTTCCATCCCACTTGCATTTCGATATGTAGGCTCCCTTTGCAATGCTGCATATTGAAATGCGAGGCATTTTGTGCCCAACTTTCCCCATATATCGATATGCTAATTCCCTTTCCCCCTTGCATTTCGATATGCAAGGGTACTATTGGTGACCAACCTTTCGCATATCGATTGCATTTCGATATGCAAACACCCATTTTCGAATTTCTTCTTCTTGCATATCGATATGCATAAGAGGTGCATATCGAAATGTAAGTCGTCTAGGCAACCTATTCTTGGTCATATTTCGATATGCAACAAAAATGCATATCGAAATACATGCTTTCGATCCTTTGGGCAGAGTAGTGGTATTTCGATATACACCTCTGTGTATATCGAAATACCCTTCATTAAGGGCAAATACGAGAATGTGTTTTGGAACACATTTATACACCTTATCTTCTCAACCCTAATATCATTATACTCACAACACATTCACACACACATTCCATCTATCTCATCTCCCTCTCTCTCTACAAAACTCTCTCCCCCTATTCTCTCCCACTTCTCTCTCTTCTTTTCTCTCTCTCTCTCTCTCAATCTAAATCAAGAGTTATTTGGACCAAGTCACCTTCCTAACGATGATCACAAGCTCACCCTCTACACAGCCATGGTCATGGATCGTCCATTGGGGCACAAACCCTCACTTAGGGTTCAAGGGCTCGTCTTTTTCGGTAGAGTTTTCTATCCCTATGGTTTCTATCTTTGGTGTTCTTACTTCCCTCTCCAAATTGTTTTGAGAAATTCATGTATTCCACGAAATTGGTGACGTATATTGTGTATAACCCTTAAATCCTTGGGTTCTTGAGTCCATTTATGTCTCATTGTGTTTTGTACGAGTTCAATTTCTCGATTCCCTAATAATTTTTGAAAAGCCCCAAATTTTCTGGAAACCCTAAGTTTTTCTAATGTTAAGTAAATTGGGAAAATCGTTAATTTACTTGTCGGTGTCGCGTATTAGGGCCTAAAAAATGTTTTGGTTCATTAGAACACATAAATTGAACACATTGCGAGTAAACGCATATTTTGGGTCCAAATTGTAAAATTAGAAGGTGTTTGCCCTAATTGGAATAAGAAAGTGAACAAGTTAATTAAGTGGCTTAAAACATAGGAGATTATTTAGGTTGGTTACATATTATAGGAAATTTATTCCCCGAGATTTTGATCCTTGAGTGGTATACACTCATGACATTGTGCAATTGGGGCTTGCAATGGGCCCTCCCGATGGGTCGGGTAATACGAGGAATTTACACGGTTAGTTTAGCTATAGAGCTTCTAGCGCGAAAGTAGCTAAAACCAAATAACTCTATGGACATTGTTCTTGACTCACCTAATACTACATTGAATTCATCGAAAGAAAATGGTTACTAAATGCTTAACTCCATTGATTTAGTCAATGTGTGAAAATGGTAACTCTGAAATGATTCTCCTTGACTTCATCAAGTTGAGCCTTGGAAAATGGTTGGAACTTCATTAATAAAATTGAGTAACTTGGAAGAATTTGATCACATACTATCCCTGTCACTTCTAAATAGTCAATGTAGAGTCTTTTGAAAAAATGATCACACTTGGGTCTTAAGTCCAAAGATAATAATGATTTTATTCAAACGGCATTAAAGTTTAAAGAGATCCCTTGCATGCATACTTTACATTCCTTGCCCTAGCACACATGTACCCCAACTTTAGAGACCTTTGGACATAGATTTCTCTACTAGGCTAATGCATAATCCTCTATTTTTAATCACATGGCATTCCTTTGGATTGGAGATGCACCTTTAGGTTCTTTGTCGGGCTTGGAAGCTTGTATCTATAGTAGATGATAGGTGGTCTCCTTTCTCTCACTTATTGTATCTTTTATTTCTTCATTTCAATTGTAAAAGTTATAAAGATTTGTAATCATGTTTTATTTCACTGCATGTGATTGTATCATCTATATTTCATCTTATTATAATTGTTTTATCCAAAAAAATAGTTTAAATTTTCTGGATTGTTACAATTGGTATTAGAGCCTTCGTTTCGAAAACTTATGGACTTTGGGGACACATTTAGTTTCAAATTGGTACATTGGCTTGTGTTGCATAGTATGTGTGTGCATTGGATGTGAATGTGCATTGCATGGGATCTTTGAAAAATGTAAAGTTTTTATAACTTAACCGATAAATTTTGGGAACCTTTCTTGTTAACCATCAACTTGGGATGTTTGATCCCCTGTTGGCCCTCTTGTAGTTGATTTCGTCATCGTTCATTTTGAGTCTTGGTTCCATCCCCATTGTTGTCATCATGGTTATTGGAGTCCTTTCCTCGGTAATGAGAAGTGGACTTTGTGATCCTCGGATGATTTGACATCCCTTCTTGCCCTTTCAGTTGAGGATGATGATTCGTCATATTATTTCATGAGAGACCCTCGAGTTTCTCTCCTTCTTAACCATCGATAATTCTCTTGAGCAATGCTTCGTATAGAGTGGTGTCACTCCCTTGGTGCGAACCTTTGGACATCATCATTTCTGGAATGGGGGTTGTTTGTCCCCTCGTGATTGAGACTCGACCCTTGCCCTTTCATCTGAGACATGGATCACTCGATAGCCCTGTTGGCAGTCATCATCTTTCAGGATCAATTTCATCTCCCTGACATGCTATTCCTTCTGTTTAGCTAGTAGGCTTGAGTTAGTTCTTATTAGTCGAGTTAGGATTCGTGATCGACTTAGGGTCAGATGGTAGTGAATGACTTGGAGTGGGTTGTAGATCCTCAGCTTGAGAAGTGAATTAGTGTCATAAGGCCAAGTCGTGGTTGAGATTAATGTGCAAAAAGTGACTGGGTTAGTGGATCTCTCTTGTTGTTGTATGCCAAGTTAGTTAGTATGTTGAAGTGCGATTAGTATTAATGGTACCCTATCCTAGTTTGGTGCTAGGACTGCCATTGTAGCATGATTTTGAAGTACTTAAGGATTTGGTTGGGAAACCTATGTAACTTGTTCCTGGTTGAGTCATTTGAGATTAGAGGATCACTTGGGTTTATAGTTGAAGGGAATTAGTGTGGTTGAGGTATTTGAGGACATGTGTTGGGTATAATGGTTAGTGGTATTAAGTGTTCCTTGGTGGAATCGGATTTAAGAAAGGAGTTTAGTCTAGTCATATTTTGAAAAGTGTGAGTTATGCTAGTCCCTTGTTGGAAGTTGGGTTTGTTGGATAAGTGAGGAGTCTAGAGTTGTATCTTAACCACCCATGTACAACGTTGGTGTTATGTCTTCTTGTCAAGAAATTTCATTGGGTTGTGGAATTGGGATCTTATTCCCTTTCTTCTTCATTGGATCCTAGTGCTAGAATGATAGGGCAGGAGCCTACTATGTAAAAGGGATGAATAATCACAAGAAGGGAAAGATCAGGGCATACCTAGTAGATGGAATGAGTGGTGAGGTTCTTAGGCTATAGATGGATGAAGGATGGATCGACTTGTGCAAGGTCTATTGCTATGTAGTTTAACTTGAGGCATTGTGTTTTACCTCGGTAGAGCCAGTTGGATTCTTGAAGTGTTGTGATGTGGTGTTGAATGTTGAGGAACTTTGTGGATTTCCTATGAAAGGTAGCATGGACCTTCCTTAGGTTTAGTGATGGTGTAGGGTTTAAGATCTGTTTGGAATATTGATATTGTGCATTCGTGCCTTATCCTGATCAGTGTTCAGATACCCGATTCTTTGGTGTTATGTGAGTTGACTACTCTTTATCTATGTTGTCACATTCTTAATTTTCTCGTGCGCATTGGTGTTGATTAGCAACAATGGGAGAAATCCGTGCTTGAGAGATTAATGATCTATTCTTCCTGAGATCCTAATGTCATTCTTATCCCACTTGTGCACCTTGATCTCTCTTGTGCGTTCTTTTCTTGCGACATTCTGCAAACTTAAATTGCAATCATCTCTCCAGTCGATAAATTTCTTAGTGGTTTGAATGCCTTTAGTTTGGGGAAGAGTGTCACCCATTTATGTTTTGTTTGCGAGAGTGGGTGGTATTGTCAATTCGTAGGGTGGTAAATATTAGTATTGTGGATTGGTTAGTGATGTGAAAATGTTGTTCGTATTGTGCAGCTATATTGAGAGTCTTGGGTAGAGTATGTGTCTCTTTGGATCGACTGCACCAATTTAGCTATATAATGATGTTTGGCATGGCCGGGTGTGAGCATAGTCCATGTCATGTGGTGTGGGAAGGATTAGGAAAGATTGATTTGAGAAGGCGACTGGCCAACACATCTTAAAACAAACTCCCATAAGTTGTTCCGGTACCACACTAGGTGTGTGTGTGGGTGGGTTTGGTTGTATGCGAGGATTGGTGTCATTCTTGAGTTATTGGTTGAAGGGTGTTTAGCGTGGAATTGGTCTTAGAGTTCTATTCTTGGTTGTATAGTTATCTCGGAGTTGATGGAGTAGTGTGACACCTTGGTGGAGGTTTGAGGATTAGTGCAAGTCTAGGGATAGAGTAGTTGTCCCGATTGGTGTTCATCTCGTGGTCTTACCCTTTGGGTTGTCTCTTTGAGAGTAATTCGTCCTAAGTTCCATATCAGTTCTAAGCTCGATGTTATGATTTTATATAGTATCAGTGTGCTCATATCGTGTTGGCCTGTGCTATTGGTCCTCTATGGTCAACCTTTGGGGTGTTGATGAGAGGTTGTTGAGTTGTAAGAATTTTCCCTTGCTTTATTTTTTGCGGCAAGACCCTTGGTCCCCTTTTTTTTGTTTAGAATTCTTACCTTGTGAGTGAATATGTACCTTGGAGCGAAGCGGAATTGTGGAGTTTCCATTCGTGTTGCGAAGTTCTTGTTCTAACGTATGACGTTACTTGGTGCTTATGAATGTCATCTTGCTATATCCAGGTATTGGATACCTTTTATGTTAATTGTGGTTCGAGACCAAGATGTTTTGATTATTATTAATTCTTCGTTCTCATTGAAGTTGTGACGTTCTTTATCATTTCGGAGCGCATCTTTTGCGGAAGATCTTGTGAGGATGTTGAAATTGGATTCTTCTTTGCGGAATTGCCTTACTAGATTCATCTCTGACTTGAAAATTTCATTTGAAGTCATCTATTCATATTCTAAGGATGACATCATTGGGAGTATCGTTGGTGTCATTGTAGCTGTCCATTCTTGCTCATTTAAATTTTGAGAACGAAATTTCTTTAAGGAGTGTAGTTTGTCACACTTCAGAAAATTTAAAATCTTTTTCTCATTAATTTCAGACAATTTGAGTATTTTTCCATTTATCCCTTAAATTAAACCCCAGATTTAATGATTTTAAGGACTCCCCGAGACTTATCCTTGGGTCAAAATACATTTGGGAGGTTCGAGATAGTGTTTGGGAGTACCAATTGATGTTCGGGGCCTTGCCATGTTTATTCGGCAAGCCCTATTTCGATATAGGTGGCCTCCCCTTCTCCCTCTCCATTTCGATATAGGGGCTGTCTGCCCCCTTCCCTCTCCCTTGCATTTCGATAAATAAGCTCCTTTTACAATGCTACATATCAAAATGCAAGGCATTTCGTGCCCAACTTCCCCCATATTTCAATATACTGATTCCCTTTCCCCCTTGCATTTCAATATGTAAGAGTACTATTGGTGACCAATATTCCACATATCGATTTCATATCGATATGCAAACATCCCTGTTCGAATTTCTTCTTCTTGTATTTCGATATGCACAAGAGGTGCATATCAAAATGTAAGTCGACTGGGCAACCTACTCTTGGTCGTATTTCGATATGCAATAGAAATGCATATCGAAATACATGCTTTCTGTCCTTTGGGCAGAGCAGTGGTATTTCGATATACACCTCTGTGTATATCGAAATACCCTTCATTAAGGGCAAATACGAGAATGTGTTTTGGAACATATTTATACACCCTCTCTTATCAACCCTAATATCATTATACTCGCAACACATTCACACACACATTCCAACTGTCCCATCTCCCTCTCTCTCTACGAAACTCTCTCTCCCTCTCTCTC
>NMUG010007870.1:0-11884 GCA_002855965.1 Monotropa hypopitys | reverse complement strand
GGTGTTGAAAACAAAATGGTGTTAATTTCTAAATGAGAAAATGGTATTGTTTTGGTGTGAGTCAAATGAGTGTATTTTCAAAAGGTGTTAAAATCATACAAATGATATTTTGGAGTGTCTTAATAGCCTTGCCATAGATCAGGTGGGTCTATGGATCAATATACACAGGTGGTGCAATGCACAGGTGGTGCAATAGTGATGGTGATGGTGTTGGTGATATTATATATATATATATTATGTACCCGGTGGGATACATGTCCTTACCACTAGGGATGGTGTAGTGACCCTTGGATCATTTCTAGTTGCTTATCCTAGTATGTACTTAAGGTCTCAGATCTGACTTTAACGGTTAGTCACCGGACGTTAATGACTCTTGGCTATTAAAGTACGAGTATATATATATATATATAAATATGGTGTGGTGTGGTATTGTTGTGGTGTGGTGTTGATCTATATAAGATCTTTTACTGATGTTTGTGATTCTACAAGTTGGTAAAAATAATTGTGATTTTATAATAAATATAAATGGTGTTTAGTGTTGAGTTTAAAAGAGTTAAAATGGTGGTTTTTGGTGTTAAGTATAAAAGAGATAAAACTGTGTTTTTGGTGTGAGTAAAAGAGTAAAATAGTATTTAACATATATCTATATTACAAATCACAACATTTTTTGAATCTCCCGCTCATTCTATGTCCCAGTCATATAAGCTATGTCCTGGTCATACATTTTTTGTCCCAGTCATATCCAGTCATGTCCCAGTCATTCACATTCAAAACTTATAGATTTTAATCCAAACGGCTCAGATGGAAAATCATACACATTCATAAACCATTCAGACCACTCACTACTCGAGACCATCACTTTCTCTGTTCGAGAAAGAATCTTTAAAACCTCGAGACACAGCCATGTGAAGAGGTTTATACGCAGGATCTTCTATCTTTCCCCTCTTTCAAAATCAAACCCATCTTCTCTCTCTCCGATGTCCGTCAATCAGCCACCGGATTACCGCCGCTCATCCTGATGAGAAGCAACGCCACCCCGTCGACGCAGAGGTACAGTGCAACGATGCCAGCACCACCACCGGTGATACAAAATCCCACCAATCCCCTTCTTCCACCATTCCCGAAAACCCCAAACCCTTGCAGAGAAAAATCCCAGCACGATCCCTCTTCTGTGATGGTGAGATTCAAACCGTTCTCTTCCACCTTTGAGCTTCCGATCCACTACTAGCTCATTGCCCTAACCAAAGAATCCTCTATCAATAGCTCGCGTACGTAGGCAAACGAGCGTGGTGGAAGGGGAGCATGGTGGCATCATGGGCGAAGGTGTTCCAAGGCGGTATTGGAAGAAGGGACGACGATGGTAGAGAAACGACGGAAGGACGTTACGATTACATAGGTGAAATGGGTAGGAATGGTTGGGATTTTTCTCTCCATTTTCTCTCTACTCACTCACTTTCTACTCGCCAGATATACAGAGGAAGGTGTTTCTGAGTATGAAGCCTCAATATGTTTGATCACAATACAGAGGAAGGTGTTACAGAGGAAGGTGTTTCTGAGTATTCGCCCGATATTTTTCTCTCCATTCCCAAATGTAAACTTCTAAAACTCTTCCCACATTTTTCATTTCTCTCTTATTCTTAATTATTTGAACCCACAGTTTAAGTGTACGGAGAATCTGATTTCCCCCTCTCCAACATGATTTTTCATTTTGCAATTATTCTGTTTCAATATTTCAATTACCCGCAATAGTTCCAGAGTCGAGTTCTTATGATTTGAAGTTTCAGTTCATTTTCTCTTGATGCTTATTCTCAGCTAATGATCAGAGTTTATTCTCTCCAATGTCATTTCTTATGGCTTCATCGGCGATTTATGGCCCACCTACGCCTAGATTCGAGGTACTTCAAAACTGTTGAAAATGTCACAAACATTTTTGCTAACATTGTTTTGTACATCAACTGTGAAAGTCTAAACACGTTTTTTGAAATTTGTCCCAAATGTTGGGTGATAAACCCAGCCTCTCTTCTATAGATTTTCAAGTTTTTTGATAGTCTAAATATACTTTGCCCCATGATCTTCATTTCCGGTCACTGTTTTGTTCCATGGTTTTATCTCAATTGGTTGCATAACATTCATTCTCTTTACCCAGGCTTTGATTGGGTGGGTTTTCCATTAGTGAACATGAGATTAGTTTCCTGGAAATTAGTTGAGATTCTTTTAAGTTGTCTTAGATACCTTGAGTTATCAAAAAAGAAAAAAAAACATGCATCTCTTGCTCAGGTTTTCCAACCAATGTATTTTCTGTTTGTTTTTATGCTTCCTTTTTGCACGTTTAGTTATCACTGCGTTATTTCAGGCAAGACTCAGATTGGCTTTGAGAGTGAACTTTTTTTCAGTTGTCCAATTTGATTGATACTCGATTCATTGAATTATTTTGGGAACTGTAATTATAAATGACTTGGCAACCATGGTTAAAATATTCTCAATAGCAACCCACAATACATCAATGTTATTTTCATAATTCCTTGATAAACCTATAAAATAAAAGAAGACAATTCACGTCTGTCTCCAATGGTAGTGTTGTGTCGTCACTTATGCCATATTTGAGTAGTTGCAAATCTACAATTCCAAGACCAAGCAAGTAGAGAAAGCATTGAAGCATGTTTATCATGCAAGTGTGAACAAACTGAAAGGAAAAAAATTAGAGCTTCTTTTAGCTATTTTTATGGACAACAATGGATCCATATATGGTCTATCATTGCTTAATTTGAGTTGTAATTTTAGACATCAATTTACATTCAGTTGGACTAATTGTTCATTTTCAGGTGATATAAAGTGGATATGTGAAGCAAGACTTGGTTTGATATCACATTGTTGTCTGACAAAACATGTATTCAAACATAGCAGAGTTGACTGTCATGCCCCTATGGTATGTTTCTTCTTTTGATTTTTATTTTGCTATTAGAAACTAGCTATCAAGTGCTAATTGGCTTAGTTTTATTTTGCTATCAGAAACTAGCTATCAAGTGCATGTTAGTTTTATTTTACTTTCAGGGTTGGTTTAATTTTTGACAGACCCCTGCATCTCTTAAGTATTTTGGTTTTTGATTTTTACACATTTTGGTTTCTGATTCAGTAGTTCAAAATGTCCAAGGTATAGTCTCTTATGTTATGTTGCACTATCCAGTTATTAGAATTCAAGATTATTTGCAGTGTCTTTACCATCAAATGTAACACAAGTCCATTACATCAGAACGGCTTTTTATATTCGCATGACTTTTTGTTAATGAAAAATGAAGTTCTACGTTTTAGAGGGTTAGTAAGACTTGACTCATGTCTAAAGACATGAAACAAAGATTCGAGTGTTGTCACTCATCATGAGTGCCGAATGCACGAATCAGTGCCGAAGGCACTACTAACACCCGAAGCTTCGTTGCACCCTTAAGTAATGTGTTGTGCTTTCTATTCTTTCGCCATGTGCCATCGACAGAGGCAATAGGCTATGATTTGCGCACAAATACCAGGGCAATTCGTTCGTGGTGTTGACGTTATGTTGGAGGCTATGATGATAGTCCGTAGTGGCGGGTAACTCATGTGATTGCAGCCATGACAACAATCTGAGCCATGGGTTGGACGATTGAAATTATTACTATCACCTGTCACTCTAATCATTTCGGTGTTTGTGTCGTGTTTGGGAGTCAGCCGTATTTGGGAGTGAGTGCCCGTCACTCATCATGAGTGCCGAAGACACTCCAATGTGTCAAAATCAAGAGTCAATGTTGAAGGCACTACTAACACTCGAAGTTTCATCGTACCCTTAGGTATTATGTTGTGTTTTCTATTCTCTCGCCCTGTGTCATCGACACGTGGTATATCGAAAATCCAGATCGAGTGCCCGTCACTCTAATAAGTGCCGAAGTCACTACTAACACCTGAAGTTTTATCGTAACCTTAGGTATTGTGTTGCGTTTTCTATTCTGTCGTCCCGTGCCATCAGCACGAGCTATACCGAAAACACGGACCGAGTAGTGTCACTCATCATGAGTGTCGAAGTCACTACTAACAACCGAAGTTTCGTCGTACCCTTATGTATTATGCTGCACTTAGTCTATCGCCCCGTGCCATCGACATAAGATATATCAAAAACTAGGATCGAGTTTCCGTCATTCATAATGAGTGTCGAAGGCACTCCAATGTGTTGAAGGCACGAATCAGTGACGAATGTACTACTAATGCCCTTTCATAGTACCCTTATGTATTGTGTTGTGCTTTTGGATTGTTGAGCGCCATCGGCACGGGTAATACGCTAGTCTATTATACATAACAAGAAAATATCCCAATCACATTTCAATTCTGTCCCCGTCACATTTTTTTTTGCCACATCACATATCAACATAATATATATAATATACACACATAAATCTGTCAAAGGCACGGTTATACATTTGCAAAACCCCAGAATTCACGCCATAAGCGACAAAATACACAAAACACAATTCGTTCTCGAGCAGTGGAAATGTATCGGTTACACAAATCAAATTGATTTCACACAAATCCAATTCACACCACTACGCAACCTCTCATCAACGCCAGCCTTCCTCCCTCCATCCTCGACCAAACCCACCCTTCAAAGCATTCACCATATGGGAGGGAGTTCTGATGCCGCTCTACGGTGTAGTCGGGCAGTCGGGCTCGATCGCTTTCCCGCCATCAAGATCACAAGTGCGATGGCTTTCTCCGCACCACCAAGATCAATTACCGGATCTCTGAGCATCAGATTGTTGGGCAAGAAGTACTGCATGAAGAGTTTAGTTCACATCACACCGATAAAGAGTTCCGTCTCACACCGATGAAGAGTTCAGTAAACATCACACCGATACCCACCTCTGTATCGCACAAAGGAATCGCACACCGATACCCACCTCTGTCCATTAAGGAAGGAGGGTTTTAAAATAGGTATGTTCGAGAGGTATGTTCGAGAGGTATGTTCGAGAGGTATGTTGGATCTCTTTCTTCATTTTATTTTACAGAAATATACCTAATATTGCGAATTGAAATGCTATGGATTTCTATTTTGAGTTGCATATCATGTGGATTGAATTTCAGAGGCAATATCTTACCTCTGGAAAATAGACGTGAACCTCTCATTGTGAGGACGATGTGAATACCAAGCTTTTGTTGTTCGTTCCCGTTCCCTTGCGACCCATTCGCCATCATCCCCTACGATCTTCATCTCTACTTCTGTTTTCCATTTGTCATTACTCGCAGAGTTCATTTATAAATAATAATGTATGAATGACATATTCTGTCTGAAATTGAATCGGTATGTAATTGCTGATACATTATTGTCTATAATCTACAATAATGTAATGAAAAACAAACCTCCATATTCTGTCTGAATTGACGACATGAAATCTGTCTGAATTGACGTAAAAAAAATCATTTTATGAGTATTCTTTTTCATCTATGGGTTTGCTGTAATATAATCTACACCATTGTGTAGTCATATTGAAAAAAATGGTCATAAATTTGATTATACTGAGTGTCACTATGTTTACCATTGACTTGAATATGGAGGTTTGTTTCATTGAGCTCACTAATGATCATTCAGTATGTGAATTGAAAGTTTAAGATGGATCTTGAATATGGAGGTTTGTTTCATTGAGGTCACTATGTTTATCATTGACTTGATTATACTGTTTATTTCACTATGTTTACCATTGACTTGAAAATGTAACTTTAAAGATGGATCTTAAACCTCTATCTACCCTTATAACTAGGTGTTCCTCTTTAATATAGTGTCCTAAGTTTTATATTTGTTTTCTTTTTTCATTTGGTACATTAGATAACATTTTTTATTTTATCTCTTAACTACATACTTGGCTTCACATCACATATTTTTGTAAAACAAAGTGACTCCGAGACAATTTTAATCCTTAGTTTTGTGTTGGATTTATATCTTTGTTATTATTCTATCTTTCTTCTCCTATATGATAAATTTTCTCTATTTTTTTCATTAAAACCAGTTCACTCCCAATCTAATCGTTCTCAAATCTCCATATCGTTGAAGAATTAGCTTTGCTATCTCAGGTCTCTCTATCCCCCCCAACACATACTATGTATGATTTTAGTTCAGTTCTCTTGATCAATGATTTGTAGCTTCGATAAATTCGACCTAATTTGTCAAAATGGTTTTGCAATCGGAGCGAGTGCGTAGTTGATTAGTTTATCCATTCGTCAATTTATTGTTTGAATCTGTGATCTTCCTAATTCCATAAGGATTTAGATAAATTGGTGGAATTTGTTTTAAATTATCTAATATGTGTCTAATCTGCTAACTGTCATAGGGAACGAAAGGGATAGGGGAAAATGTCAGGACGCGGTAAGGGAGGCAAGGGATTGGGGAAGGGCGGAGCGAAACGGCACCGTAAAGTCCTCCGAGATAACATCCAAGGAATTACAATGCCGGTAATCAGGAGGCTGGCTCGCAAGAGAGGAGTGAAGCGTATCAGTGGTCTGATCTATGAGGAAACCCGTGGGGTTCTCAAGATCTTTTTGGAGAACGTCATTCGTGATGCAGTGATGTACACGAAGCATGCTAGGAGAAAGACCATGATGGCCATGGACGTTGTGTATGCTCTGAAGAGGCAGGGTCAGACTCTCTATAGTTTTGGGGGATAATCTTTGTATTTTTCGTTTCGATTTGCATGTGTGTGACCTTTTTTGTCTCGCTCTCTCTGTAATTTTTGTTTCCATTTTGGTAACTGTGATCGAAATTGTTTGTAATGGTTTGGGTTATTTCTTGCTCTTTTTATTGCTGTTGCTGGAATTTTGTTGCTAAATTTGGTCCCTTATTAGAATTTTGCAGCTGATTTTGCAATGTTATGATGCGGTTTATGTTGTAGTTTAAACATGTAAAATGCTGTAGTTTAAACTAAATGAATTATGTATTCAGTTGTTGCTCATAGTTTTGTAATGAACTTTGTCATTCATACATTATTGTACTCAACTCTGTAATTTTGTAATGAATGCTTTATTATTTCATTTGTGGATGAAATTTTGGAGAACACTGATGTTTTTTTCCATGGGAGTTCATGGACTCAAAAGTTGATGCTACAATTGATAATTTTCTCATATTGAATCATTTAACAAACTTTGTATACTTTCAAGTAGCATTACATAGTTTTCTTTAGATTGATAGTGTTTATACAAATCAGTTACATTATGCAAAATCAATTTTGGTTATGCAAAATCAATGCTACTAAATTAGCTACTACATTTGTGCAAATCACTTGGCATGCATCAACATCAGATTTTGAGGGAACAATCCTAAGTTGATTTTTACGAGTTTTGTTGTATAGTGTTTCTTACATGCAAAGCACACACATCTTGAAGGTGTTTTTCTATAGTGTTTCTTACATGCGAAACACACACATCTTGAATGTGTGTTTGTATAGTGTTTCATTCACTAAGGAATTTAGTCGAACATGTAGTGTTCAGAACAACATTAATAAAATAATAAAATATAATTTAAGAACAATAAAATAATATATATATCACCATTTTACATCTACATGGTTGGAGCGCACAATCTATAATACAAATCATGAGTGCTGAAGGCATTCTAAAATTTCGAATGCCCTACTAACACCCAAAATTTTATCGTATTCCTAGGTATTGTGTTGTGTTTTTTATTCTATTGTTCTGTGTCATCAATACAGACCATCCTGAAAATACAGATCGAGTGTCGTCACTCATTATGAGTGTCGAAAGCACCAGTCAGTGCCGAAGACACTACATACACTCGAAATTTTGTCGCACCCTTAAGTATTATGTTGCACTTTCTATTCTGTCGTCATGTGTCATCGATACGTGGTATACCGAAAATACGGATCGAGTTCCTGTCACTCATCATGAATGCCGAAGACACTCCGAAGTGCAAAAATCAAGAGTCAGTGTCAAACGCACTATCAACATCCGAAGTTTCGTTGTACCCTTATGTATTATGTCGCGATTTCAATTCTGTCGCTATGTGCCATCGACACGGGGTGTATTGAAAACTTGGATCTATTTCCTGTCACTCATAATGAGTGCTGAAGGCACTCTAATTTGCCAAAAGCACGAATCAGTGACGAAGGCACTACTAACACCCGAAGTTTCGTCGTACTCCTAGATATTGTGTTGCGCTTTCTATTCTGTCACCCGTGCCATCGGCACGGGTCATCCGCTAGTATATATATAAGATGTATAAAAAGGTGTTGTGTGAGTTGAGTAAAGATGATTTCATAAAAAGGAATTGATTTTGGAAAAGAGTGTGTGTGTGTGTGTGGTTTTAAAAAGAGACGGTGATCCTTAGATATTTTGACTTATTTTCTTTATGCTATTCATTATAGTATTCATCAGCCGTCATTGCTGATACACGTTTGTGTTCTTCTTTTTAGGTGCTTGGAGCTAGAGTCCCAGTCCAGTGCAGCTGACGTGTCATGTGTTGTTGTTGTAGTAGTTGTGAGTCTTTTTATTTCTTCTTTTCCTTTTGAGTCTGTTGTTTATTATCGAGTTGTAGTAGTGGTGTTTGGCCTTGAGCCATGTTGTAGTGTTGTTGTTTCGAGTTGTTGTAGCAGCAGTGTTGTGTTGAGTTGTATCGGCCATGAGCCAGAGTTGTACTTTTCTTTTCTTTGAGTCGTTGTATCATCTGGGGATTTATAACCAGAGCAGTGGAGTATTTTATTATATTTTATTTTAGTTTGTCGTATTGTGGTTTGAGTTAGTAGATGACTTGGTCATGTGTGCCCATCCCTTAATAACTATCTTTACTAGTTATCGGGGACAGGGCGTGACATGTTTTGTGGTATCAGAGCATAGGTTTGAAGTTCTGTAGACTAGAGGTGTCGTGTCAGCTGGACTAGGGACTATAGGGTGTTTTTGAGTTAGAGTTAGAGAATTTATTCTAATTCTATATTTCGTGATTTGATTAGAATCGTTATGGAGCGCGAGAATCAGCACGCAAGGAATGTTATGTCAGAGGCTTCTGTAGATCAGAGGAGGGAAGGGCATGATGAGAAAGTTCACGAAGAAGGAGTGGGAGCAGGGGAGAAGCGCGTTTTGATCCGATTAGGCAGTTGCAGGAAGCCATGATTCGAATGGCAGAGATTCAGGAGCGAATTGTCGGAGGATAACTAGTACCACCATTTCTGATGTCGAGGCCGCCTATTGATGTCAACGCATCATTGTTCAAGAGTTTCAAACCGATGGACCCGCCTAGCTTTACGGGAATGAAAGGAGAGGAAGACGCCGAGAATTGGCTGAAGAAGTTAAAGAAGATTTTCACTATCCTGGAGGTGCCCGACAACGACAAACTTCAACTAGCTACTTTCATGCTTTCTGACGAAGCGCAGAATTGGTGGGAGTCTACCGAAAGGATCTTGACTGCGATACCAGTCAGAGCGGGAGTGGAGGCAGTTGTGAGCTGGGAAAATTTCGAGGAGGCATTCAACGAGAAGTATTTCTCGAAGTTCTATCAAGGGGAGAAGCGGAGAGAGTTCATGATGTTAGAGCAAGGTACGATGTCCGTTGAAGAGTACGTGGCTAAGTTTACAGCCTTATCTCGTTTCACGCCATATGTGGTTGCCACTGAAGAAGCAATGTGTGAGAAGTTTCAGTATGGGTTAAATTATCAAATTCGTCCACGGGTTGCACTACTGGAGGTGCAGGATTTTAAGCAGCTCGTCAGCAAAGCAAAGATTTGTGAACGCGATATTAAGGAGGGCGATGGGAGAAGAGAGGAGTTTAAGAAAGCGAAATCTGGCAGCCAATCGCAGCAGAGGGAGTTTGGTGGATGACCGCCACGAGGAGAAAGTTATGTGAATCAATATAGCAAGGAGCAGAGCTACACTGGGCAGAAGAGGGCAGCACCAACTCAGCAGTCGCAGCAGAGCGTGTCTGGCAAAAGATTTCAAATATCTCATCCATCAGAAATTCGATGTTTCAAGTGCAATGAGTTCGGTCATTATGCGAAGGATTGTCTGATTAGATCGCCGATTTGTTTCAGATGTGGCCAGCCTGGTCATGTTCAGCGAGAGTGTCCGGAGGATATCATCCAAGCATCATCAGTGGGAAATGCACCAACTCGAGGTGGAGGAACTGGAGGCAGAGGATCGGGTCAGCCAGCAGCAATTCAAAGGCAAGGTCGATTGTTCGCAATCATGGAGGAAGGAAATCAAGGACGGATGTACATCTTTAAATTTCGGGACGAAATTTCCCTAAGGAGGGGAGAGTTGTGAGACCCGTGTCGTAATTTAAATGTTTAATAATTAATAATTGGAAGATTAGATAATTAAAAATATTATCTAAGGAGTTAAAAATAATAATAATAAAATTTTTGGGAGTTTAAGAGGAAATTAGAATTCATAATGGTCAAATATAAGAAAATTCGAAATTTTGTAAAAAAGGCTCCAGATACCGGTATCTTGGAAGCCCAAGATACCGATATCTTGGACTTCGGAAATTCTAGTTCAGAAGCTGCCATGGCGATGGAACCGAAGAGGCTCTCGTTGGAACTATGTATAATCAATATAGGAGTCCCATTTCCACGTATTGACTGAACCAAAACCCCATACAGAAGTTGGAAATCGTCCTAAGTGTTGGCATATTAGTTTAGGGCTATTTATACCCACCCAAATCAGTCCCATCTGAGAACTTTCAAAACCCCTCTGTTAAAAATCAAAACCCAAATTCGTGTTCTTGAGAGCATTTTAGAGTTAGGAGAGGGAGCCTTGGAGAGTAGAAGTTCGTGCAAAGGAGGAATTCAAGTTCATAGCAGGTGTGGAGGAAGAATCAGTAGAGGGAGGATTCAATTTCGTCAAATCTGTCCAAATTAAATTTGTCCAAATCAGGTAACCATCTCAAAATCTAAAAATACTAAGTCGTAGAGAATCATGCCTAATCTCTGTGGTTAAAATTTTGTAGAGTTTGGTTAAGAATTGAGGGAGTAATCGAAGAAATTAGTTTTGGAATAAAAAACCCTAATTTTTGTGGGTTCTGTCGATTCTGTGAAGAAGAAGACAGAAACCGGTATCTAGGCTTGCCCAGATACCGGTATCCTAGTGAGCCAGACCAGTAGACCCATTATAACCGATATCTTGAGGGATATCTTGAGAAATCGGTACCAGATACCGATATCTTCATGCGGTATCTCGAGCTTTTTGAAGAAACCGATATCTTGTATTCTGAGAAATCGGTTTCAGCAGTGGTGAAGAAACCGGTATCTTGGTATCGAAGATACCGATATCTTGAGTATGTCAGTGACCAGAAACCCCTTGAGCCAGAAACCGATATCTGTAATGCCTGTCTGAGATACCGATATCTTTATGAATTCAAGATACCGATATCTTGATTTTCGGGAAAGGGATAAAGTTTAGAAAGTGGTGTTTTAAAAGGCAAAAATTGTAGAAAATGAATGTATTAAATATTTCAGAAGCTTATATTAGCGTTTTGGCATATTATAGGTGTCGGAGGGCCGTCGTGTTCGTGTTCGGTGCAAGGAAAAGGAAAGCAAATCGCTTAAATATTCGTCATATTATGTGAGTACTCTTATGGCTTGTATAAAGTTTAGACGTCCTATATATATTTTTATAGTACGTACACGTGGGTGAGTTGAGTTCTTAGAAAATGTTTTAAAAGAAGAAAATCCTTTGGAATGTGTTTTTGGAGGAAACTATGGTTTTGATGAAAATACAAGAAGAATGATTTTTGGTGTTTGTGTTAAAATAATAAGTTTTAGAAAATATGGAGTAAAAATATGGTGTTGTGTGTGTTTAAGTAAAATGGTGATTTTATAAGGTGTTGAGTTAAGTGGTGTGAAAAATGGTGATTTCTATTCAAGGTGTGG
>NMUG010007869.1:0-11888 GCA_002855965.1 Monotropa hypopitys | reverse complement strand
GGACGGTCGGGTTATAACCGCGTCAAAGCGTGCGCTCGCCAGAGCCATGGTGTGGACGTCAGGTTATAACCACGTCAACGCGTGCGCCTGTCGGAGCCAAGGTGATGGATGAATTGTTTAGAGCCATAGGGTGGTCGGCAGGTTATAACCACGTCAAAGCGTGCGCCTGCCGGAGCCACGGTGTTATGTCCTGAAAATCAATGAAGAACACAAAGAAGGGAAGACAAAAAAGCATTTTATTGAATAATAGTAAAGAAGAACGTATCACAGTATTGGGGGATCCGTTCAGCATTCGCCGGATTAAGGGATTATGGGGATAAGCTCTTCACCCTGGTTTGCCTGGCATGCATTGGGTCTGGCGGCCGGTGTCCTGCGCCGGTCGATCCACTTGTCAAGATGGACCTGTCGGACCAGATGCTCCAGGTAGGCTTTGAAAGGCAGGCAGGAGGTTGTGAAGTGTCCCCTTTCCCGGTGGTAAGAGCAGTAGGCCTTCCCATTGGGGTGCCTTTCCCCCATCTTGTGATCCGGCTCTCTGAAGAACGGCTCATCCGTGATTAGACGGAGAACAATGTAGATTGGCTCTGTGAAAACCGTGGTCTCCGCCACGTAGTCCTCCGGTTTGGGGGCCTTCCTATCCTTTGTTTTTACCATGTTGACCTGCCTCCGGTTGTGCTGGGCGGGGGCAGGCCGTGCCTGAGACGATCGGATAGAGGCACGCTTGGCCAGAAGGTCCTCCAATTGACAAAACTTGTCAATCATTTGCATCAGGTCATCCATGTTCTCAGCAGGATGGAGCATAAGCTCTCGGAGCATGGGGCTCTCGGATTCCAAGCCCAGCTTGAAGGATGAAGTGGCAACTCCCTGATCACAGTTCTGGATGTCGTTGTAAAGCTCCCAGTACCGGTCGGCATATTGCCGTAGGTTCTCGTCCGGTCGCTTCCGGAGGTTGATCAGAGAGTCGACCTCTTTTTTCTACTTGCCGCTTGTGACAAAGCGGGCAAGGAAGGTCCTCTCCAGATCTCTGAATCTCCGGATTGACCGGGAAGGAAGCTTGTTGAACCAGAGTGAGCCCAAGGTGCCAAGGCTCGTAGGGAAGACCTTGCACAGGACGACATCACTTGAAGAGTAAAGAGCCATTATCTGTCGGTAGTAGATGAGGTGGGTGTAGACGTCAGTTTTTGGGTCATACCTGGTGAATTTGGGCAAGCTGAAACTAGGAGGAAGGACGGCCGAATCGATGGTTCGGGAGAAGGGGGAAAGACTGAGTTGCTCCAGGCGAGCATCGACAGCCTGAAGGGCCTGCCCGGTGGGATGCTCGGCATGGTGGTCCCTTCGGTGGCGCCGATGCTCCCTTTGGTCGTCGTGAGAAACCGGAGAGATGTGCCGGTGCCTGTCTTCCCGGTCGCGACAGTGCTTCTCCCTTTGCTGACCAGAGTCCTCTGTTTCCGGCCAGAAGTCTTGTGGGCGGACCTCAACGAACTCCCCACCTTCGTAAATGTAAAGAGGGACGGACTCATGATGCTTTGGGCGCCTGTTGTTGCCGTCCGAGTGGTCCGTCTGACGCTCTTGTCCTTCAGCCACTCCCTTTCCTTTGCGCTCCCTGTCTTCCCTTGATTTGCGCCTCCTCAGCTACTGTCCCGAGGATCGAGAGTCGGAATCGGCGACGTTGGTGGCCCGGGCCACCTGTTCCCGAAGCTTGGCGATCTCTGCGTCTCTTTCTTTCAGCATCTGGTCCATGGCCGCAGCGTAGGCCGATCCTAGCTCTGGCGTAAGGCTGGTCGGAGAGGAGAAAAGCCCCATGGAAACATGCTGCGGGGGAGGCGGGGCCAGACCGATGGGAAGAGTGGAGTCCTGGGCCACTGGCGTATTGTTACCGTCTTCCATGAGGGTAGTTAGAGAGAAGGACAGACAACTGATTTCCACTGATACTGGTGCTACAGTCCCACCGTGAACGCCAATTGTGGTAACCTGTTTCTGCCAGAGGGGTTTCTACGGCTGCTGAGCGGTCGGATTTGGGGAGTCGGTTCCAATTGACGGCTTGTGTGGTCCCTGCAAATAAACAAAGGGGTCCTCCTGCTTGGCTCCTGCAACACAAGGGTGAGTGCCCGCTGGTGGGGTTTAACCAACGGGGCCTCCGATGCTTAAGTTAGCAACTGTTTGGGAAGATAAAGCAATAACGAAGGAGGCCGGACGGTAACCGTCGGGGATCAGAGTTCAGGATCCCGTGAACTGTACCCATGGGGGGTATTTATAGGGAGATGTTGGCTTGGGGCTCACGAATATCGTGTGGACCGCACGTCGAGGGCCCAAGGGTGGGCCTGGACGGTTGATGGATCGGGTTAAACCGTACGGATGGGGCACCTCAGTCAGATCCCCACGATAGTGACATGAGGATAATCCTTCGGATGGTCCGGTTCGTTCGGCGGTAAGCCGCGAGTGGTGGCAAAGTGTCACCGAAGGGTGCTTGTCCGGACACTGGCGGGCCCTTCGGCTTGGGCACCTTATGGGCGGCGCCTCACTTGGTTCTGTGATGAGTTCTTTAATGCGAACCCTTTTGGTCCGGACGGGGACGAGTCACGAGCTGCAATCAGGGTGCCGAAGGGACTTGTCCGGACGCTGATGGTTGGACACGCGGTGGGACCCTCCGGTTGGACGGTCCGTATGGCCGACTCGTAGGTGATAAGTTTCTGTGACATTTTTCTCCTCAGGGCGTGGGTCCGGTCACCACAATGTCCATAGAAATTGCATTTTCCAATTTCCCATGTCGTCTCGCCGCCGTAGTAAAAAATAAACAAATTGGTGTTTTGCTCGACTGAATTCCGAATTTTGATCGGATGGATTCAGTTTTCACACAGGCTTCTGAGTAACGAAATTGCTGTCGACTTTCCATTCCTAGACATAATTTTGGATGCTCGTGTGAAATTCTATTAATTCCAGAGCATAGTGCATGCAGCAAGGAGCTTTGTCGTTCGTCTGATTACTGTTTGTCTTGAACTACACTTTGGATTGAAGTTCTGTCTTTGGGTAAATGTTCCTTAACAATTTACCGACATTTGCTGATTGGTGCATCATCACTAGTTGATGTCTATGCTACTTGCGAGAAGTCCTAACATCCCAGAATTGCATTCTGATTTGTTCAGAGACTATTTTGACTAATTTGTTGACTTCTGAGGTTGGGTCAAAATTGGGTATGAACACGGACGAGGGAGCAGAAGGTTTGGGGTTATGCTTCAGGAGGTCTCGTCCGGACCGGGGTGGTGTCCGTCCAGATGGCAGAGGGTTCTCGTCTGGACGACGTGGTGTCTCGTCCGGACGGCGTGACAGCTGGTTGCGATTTAAGTTCGGGTTTTCATTTATTTCGGTCCAAAAACATTTCCCCTCTTCTTTAAAACCCAAAAATTCTCTCCCTCTCTCTCTGAAACTTTAAAACCCTCCATTCTCTCTCAAATCCACCCAAATCCGTCAACCCTCTGAAATCATCTTCTCAAACATTGAAGAGCGCAAGACGATCTACGTAGTGACGTGCTCGGTTTGTGGTGGTGTTGAGGATCTCTTCGGTGGACTTGGAGATCCGGCGAATCTCCAGTGGGTAAAATCTCTAATTGCTATTAAGTGTATATATATATATGATTTAATTTCTATGATTTTTGGTTACACTTTGCATGCCTTGACTTAGGGTTAGTCTAGGTTGTTTGACCACATTATTGGTGATGTCCTAGTGTTGGTTTGAGGTGTTCTTGGGTCGATGGATGTCCCGAGGATGGTACACACACCACTTGTTCGATGAAATTACCGTGAGGGGAATGACTTGTGTTTTTGGTGACTTGTAGGATGATTGGTGGCCATTGGAGTTAAGGTCTGCCAAGTGTTCGATGAATTGCCTTTGTGTAAGTTGGGTCGTGTCTTGGGCGAATATTGATGTTAGAGTGGTTATAGGACTCAAAGGAATAGCATATTGGTGCATTGTAGTGTAAAACCAAAAGCAAGTCTCTTAGACCCTGTGGGACGCCAAATGTTCGATGAAATTACTAAGTGGGCATGGAATTGGGATTCGAGTGTCTAAGTCCCCTTCCATTCACTTGTTGGTGAACCAGAGCCTTCCTTAACCCCGTTATGATAGAGTGTTAGTTGTGGACATTTGATAGAGATTGATTCATTATGTTGATTGTCTTCCTTGGGTTGACCAAGGTTAAGCTAGACATTGGAGAAATCAAGTAGGTGGTTCAATACGCCAAATGAACGTCAACCATCATTTCCCAACGAAGCAATATTCTTCTCTCAAACAGATGAAAAGGACGTCTTGCCCAAATAGAATCCATTTTTTGATGGTGCTTGCAATTTCAAACGAGCTGGAGTCGGAGCAGTTTTAATATCAGCCGAAGGAATTCATCTACCGGCAACAGCTAAACTAGTGTTCAGAGAAGAATCCATCATCACCAACAATATGGCAGATTATGAAGCTTGTATCCTAGGATTGCAAATGGCTCTAGAATATAAAATTCTCGAAATATCGGTGTATGTGGATTCAGATTTAATCATCCAGCAAAGCAATGAAACATTCTGGACCAGAGATCACAAGCTGATTCCTAACCATCAAAAAGTTAAGGAATTGCGTGCGAAATTTAAGGAAATGACCTTCCTTCACATCTCGCGAACGGAAAATTCATTCGCCGACGCTTTGGCCACACTCACTGCTGCCATCCATTTAGCAAATGAAGAGAAAATTTCCGCCATTCAGATTGAGCTCAGAGACTCACCTGCATACTGCGCATTGATTTCGGAAGAGGAAAACAGACAACTGTGGTACACAGACATACAACGATACATGCAGACCAGGGCATTCCCCGAAAGAGCCATTCTAAATGATCAACGTACTATTCGAAGACTGGCAGTCCAATTCTTCCTATGTGGTGAAGTCCTATTCAAAAGATCGATGCATGGGCCCTTACGATGTATAGACAGTGTCGTGGACAACAAGATGATGGAAGTCCATGAAGGGGCCTGTGGACCACACATGAGTGGACATGCGCTATCCCGAAAAATTCTTCGCATGGGTTATTTTTGGATGACTATGGAAACTGACTATATCAGATATGTGAAAGAGTGCCACAAGTTCCAGATCTACAGAAACGTTCTTCGTGCACCACCGAAAGAGATCCAAGTCATGGTCTCACCATGGCCTTTCTCGGCCTAGGGCATTGACGTAATCAGAGCTACTCAGCCAAAAGCATCCAACGATCATCGGTTCATTCTAGTGGCCATTGATTATTTCTCTAAATGGGTAGAGGCAACCAGCTTTTCGTACGCAACAGAAAGGGTTGTCACTCGATTTATTAGGAATAATATTATCTACCGTTATGGCGTGCCAGAAACTCTAGTAACCATCAATGCCAAAAACTTTAATGGTTCTCTGATACGAAAGTTGTAACACTCCCAAATTTTGAGATATTTTTTTTAGAAGTGTTAAATAGATAAGAGTATCCAAATAAAAGGGATAAGTACTAGTCAATTACCCTATACAACCCACCTCAACAATTATGACAACAAATGCCTGCGCTACTCTGATACAAATAAAAGAGGCGAATATGGTTTTATAACATAACCCTGTACAATGATGCCCCAACTAAAAGAAAAGGCCAAAATAGGATTTATATGATTATCCCGTACAAGGTGGCCAACAGAAAATAAAGAGCTATACAGTCACTGAAAAGAAGAACAACATATCGACTATAGTCCGCCACAGTCCGAGTCCTGTGAAGGATCCAGCAGCTACTCCAAGTCAAGGAAGCAAGACCCTACAAAAGTAGAGGGTCAGGCACCACCGCCTGGTAGAGATAATCCATCTCCTACCGTCTATAATATTGGGTACACAGGTATGACAATGCAAGGAATATAAACTATGCAATGCAATGGATTTCATTATAATGTAAAACCGTTAGTTTATTCCTTCATTTCGCATTCGACTCAAAGTAGGGTAAAAGTAAGACAAGACTCAAAAGAGAGTTACCAACACTGAACATGACCCTACATTTTCCAAAACGACTCATTTCCTTTCTTTCAAAACAATTGGTTTCTAGTATACAAATTTCCCACATTATTTAGTGTTTTCATTCATTTCCCGCCCCTTATAGAGATAAGGGCAATATCAATCATTGTTTGAGTTTTCGGCTTGTTCCGCGCTAGTCGCTCGTCAACAGACTAACCGATAAGATCCTCGTATTCCCCAACACGTCGGGAGGGGCTAGACAACCCCCCATTGCGCAATGTCGTGAGTGCTCGCACTAGCCACTCAAGATAATCCCAGCTACCCGTATATCAAACCAACTCAAGTTATCACATTAATTTAGGGTCTTTTGTTCAAGTTCATATTTTCGTTCATTATTACCGCGCGAATAGGGCAACGCCTCCTAGTTTGCAATTTAGACCCAATTATGTGATTTTCCCACGTTCTTTCCAAAACATTCCTTTTTAATCCCAAAACATTTCATTCATTCGCAAACCCTTTTTTCGTTCGATTCATTACAAAAACGTGTCAAGACTACGTTTTAACCCACCGACACCCATAGGAATCCCAAACAAGTCATTTTTCCCCAATATAATTTTATAAAACGACAACGACGGAGTTTTCATAAAAATTGGGGCTTTTCGAAATTAAATTCGGAATCGAACAATTAACTTCCTAGGGAACTCATAGAGACCCTAGACAATACCTATACCCAACCAATTGACGCGAACGATAACCCGTTAATACCAAATTCGTGAACACACCAATTCTACGGATTTTCATGAAACGATTGAAAAGGAATTAAGAGAATCAACATTACAAACGAGATGGATAGAAAACTCTACCTCGCCGGAGCTCCAGTGATGCTCGCCGGAAAAGTTCGCCGGAAAACACCATAATCGCCGGAGTGACCCAAACCCACCATAGCGAAGCTCTTGCATGCCTTTACGACGTTCACTAAGACCAAAACATGGAATGAACAACCAAACTCTAAGAAATCAAGAGAGAGTATTTTTGGAAGGAGGAAAAACACTTACCGATCCGAGGCGATCCAATTACATCAATGCGGAGAGAGAAGCGAGGCCATCAACGTTTGGTCTTCGTATTTTCTCCAATCCTTCATGGATTTGTGGGAAATTTAGAGAGAAGGAGGAGATGACTTTAATGGAGGTAGATAGAGGAACTAGGATTCCAAATGAGGGGGAAGATCCCAAAATTTCGGACCAAAACACTATATAGGACCCCCTGTGAATGTACCAAACAGCCCTTCATTAAATCCCTTCGCGCAGGAAAATAATCCTTCACGACCGATACACGTGATGTGGTGTACCGGTCGGGACCTCTCAGAGGTGCCCATTGCATTTGCTCGACCGGTACATGCAATGTGGTGTACCGGTCGCCAAGAGTTAATTTTCACAGAATTGAATGATTGGATTTTCCGAGAGTATTTTGGCCATAACTTCTTCGTCCGGACTCCGATTGAGACGATTCAAGTTGCATTGGATTCGTAATCGAATTCTATATGGCTTCTATGAATAAAGAAATCTGATATAAAGAACGTATCTAGTCTATGGATTTTGAATACACGATTAACGATTTAATCGAATGATCAACGGTCAACGGATATCATGTCGGGGATGCCCAACTCACCCGGACTCACTAAACGATACATGAAATTCGAATTATTGAATTTATTGAAATGGATGGAAATTAATTAAAATTTCCGGAGTGTGACAAAAGTCATATGAACAATTCAATATCAACCATCAAAACTCCACCATCTATCGCCCACAGATGAATGGGGCGGTTTAAGCAGCCAATAAGAATATCAAGAGGATCATCCGAAAAATGACAAACACCCATCGAGATTGGCATGAAAAGATGCCATATGCCCTCATGGCATATCGAACGACCGCTAGAACCTCTACTGGGGCAACACCGTACTCTTTCGTATACGGATATGAAGCTGTTCTCCCACCCGAAATTCAAATTCCATCGCTGAGAGTCATGATAGAAGCTGCAGCAGAAGAAAGAATGGATAAAAGCACGTTATGACCAATTGAGCCTCATCGACGAAAAATGATTGTACGCTATTTATCATTCTCAATGCTATTAAAGAAGAATTTCCAGAAGCTTCAACAAACACGTGCACACAAGGATATTCCAAGAGGGTGATCTGGTCCTGAAAAGAATTCTGCCAATACAAGAAGAGGCTAAAGGAAAATTCGCTCCAAATTATCAAGGCCCGTTCTTGTTTTCCAAAGTACTATCCGGTGGTTCAATAATCTTAACGGAAATGGACGGCCAGGAATTTACACAACCTCTCAATGCCGATGTACTCAAACGTTACTACGCCTAGGACAGGCAGGAAGTTGTAAAGAAAATACTGATTATAATTTCGATTTGACAAAATATTTTTCTTTTTATCATGATATTCTAATAAACTTTGAACAAAAAAAGAAAGCGCTTTATTCCTCCTCCTATATCCAAATGCTTCTTCTATTCTTTGTTGAAAACGGTCAAAAAAAGGAAAAATTAAAGAATCATCAGTAAAATATGTAATGATCATCAAAGACCGTTATCTCCTCGCTCTAAATAATAAAGAGGAGAATTCAAAAAAAATTCTTTCTAGTCTCTCATATTTTCTTCTCTCAAAGCGCAAGAATGATTGTTTTGTTAAATCGAGAAAAATGATCTTTTCAAAAAAAATAGAAAAAGAAAAATTCGGCGTAATCAAAACCTGAAAAGGGGTTACGGAAAAAAATGGATGAGACTATCATGGTCAAAACCCGAAAGGGGGTCTTGGCAAAAAAGGGAACAAAAAAACCCAGCAAGGTCAAAACTCGAAAGGGGGTCTTGCCAAAAAAAGGGAAAAACAAAAAAAACCCAGCATGGTCAAAACCCGAAAGGGATTGTGGCAAAAAAAGGGAAAATAAAAATTCTGGCATAATTAAAACCTGAAAGAGAACCATGGCAAAAAATGGGTGACTATCGACCAATCAGAAGATGGAAACAACAAAGTGGAAAAGGAAAATCTCAGGGTGAGAAGGATGAAATGACAATAATACATGCATCTTTCAAAGATAAAAGTCTGGCCCTCAATCTCTCGTGCAATGAAATTTTGATCCCTCCAAGCAGTTAAGTTTAAAGAGATGAAGTTACGTTCCGATTTGTACTAAGATTGGGAAGTCAATCGGAAAGAAAGGACATGTTGCGGGTCTTATCTTATTTTTAGTCAATAAGTGAGTTTTGCCTTTAATTATGTTTATTGACTGATTGTAATAAATCTTATTTTCATATAAATGTTCAAAATTTTCTTGACAGAGAGGTTTAAATGTTCATAAATGTGTTATTGCTTATTTGATTATTATGCAAAATTCGAAAAAGTTTATTGATACAGGAAAATCCAAACATTAACATCCCAAATAAAAGGAAAAGCAATACAAAGCAAGCAAAGAGGCCAATGATGGAAAATGCCCTCCTCTGAGAAAGGTTATCCAGAAGACGCAACAAAGCTCGACAAGTTTCACGGTAGCAAGCAAGCATCACTTCTATGCTCAGAACACCAGACATATCAACATCAATCAAACCTTGAAACATTCCAAGAAGAGTCTGAATATGGACCGTATCCGGGTATCTGCCCGGGAAAAGATGACCGAGAAAGGAAAAATTGGACCGCAAACTTTCAACATCCCGATGATAGATGCCTTTCTCAACGACCGAGTTTTGCTGAGCGTCATGCAAAAGTATCCGTAGATTTTCAACTTCAGTGGCATGGGAGGAATTTAGAGCACCGACCTCTTGCTGCAATAAATCTCTCTCGTGTTCCAAGTCATCAATTTGATGCTGGAAAGAATTTGTCAGGTCACAATGTAGTCTAGACTTCTCTTCAAGTTGAAGGTCGTGTTGATGGTTGGCTTGCCTTATTGCATCCTCCATCTCACTAAGAGTACTAGTAGAGCCAGCAGAGGCCCTAGCATCCTGAAGATCCCGTTGTAAGAAACCCACAACGGTCTCCGAATCTGAAAGTTGTTGGCTCACCTGATCTAGGCTCTTTTGAAGAGAAGAAACCTGCTGAAGGGCATCATCTCTCTCCTGAGATAACTGAGTTTGATATGAAAAAGAAATGGTCATCTGAAGAGTATAACTAGAGATTTGCATTGCTAAGTGAGGTAACCACTCAGACAACGGAATGGGTTCCAGGCACGTAGGGTAAGCAGGAAAAGTCTCAGCCTCTTCTGCAATTTCATCTCGAAGCCAATCAAAATATGAATGTGATACACCAGGATCCTCAGATGTTTGCACGGAAGTAAGCCTCACCCGTTTCCTCCACATCACTGAAGTCTCTGTAACCAAAGGATGTATTACGCTAGGTGAAAAATCGAAATGATACCCGCCACTGGGAGATATGGATGCAGAAGGAGGTATGTCCTGACAAAGCCTAAAATGTCTCACCACTCGACAATCAAAATAGAGAATTACCCCATGTAGGCCCTTCGGTGGTAGAAATGATAGCCCTAAACCATGGGCAGTCACCGCAAAGTTTTCAGCATTGAAAATGCCGATATCCCATACGATGGTGTTAGGAGAAATGTTATCAAATATTTGTGCCCATGTATTGAAACCCGGGAGAATTGGTTGTAACCTAAGTTGATGCTCAACGAGGGAATATAAGCAAATTACCAAAAGCCGCTGAGGATGGAAAGATAGGCCGCCAAATAAATGGGCCATCATCCAAACAAAAAGAAGCTCAACCCCTCCACAGGACTGAGAATCATGAACAAAATGGTATAAAGTTAAACCCCGAAAAGTCTCTACCAAGATTGCAGGAATTACTGAATATCCATCAATTATTGCGTCAACATAGAAAGAGACTTTCAAATCTAACAGTCCATCACTACATGGAAAGAACAAACTGGCCAAAAGAATGAAGGCAAAGGCGTAAAGACGTCTACGGGAACTTGCCTCACTTTCAGTCGAGCATGTAAAACTCAGGGGAGTCGGATCATAATAGCCCAGATCTCCAAAGAAACCCCAAACGAAGTCTGGCCGAACAGTAGGAATCCCGATAATCTCGTCAACCATTAAAGAACCCTTTTTCAAACCAGTCACATATGAGAAGGAATTCCGAGCATCTTTAGTGGAAGACACACAGATAATGGTTTCTAAAGATGGCCCCATTTTCAAAGGAAAGTGATACTCCTTGAGAGTAGGAGTAAGCTCATACAGTCCAAATCAGAAAAGAGATAGAGAAGGAAACCAAAATCTAACAACGGCAGGCAAGAAGTCGGGTGGCACGTTTACAGTCAACAGATTAGCCATCCCACCAAAAACCTTCTCAAATTGGAATTGTTCACCAGAAGTGAAAGACGTCCACCAATCCATCAAACGTAAAAGAAAAGCTGTGGAGAAACCCATCTTAGAAGGATATGTTAAAGAATTTCAAAGGAATGATGTGAAGAAAGAAAATGATTTCTGTACCTCTTTATACCAACCTCAAAGTTATGCCGATAGATGCGACAATAGCAGCATCAATGATTTCCCAATTGCCTCAAATCTCGGAGTGCCGAAAGGTAAAGCAGTAAAAGACAAATCAAGTTGGACTTTCGATAAAAGACAAAGACAAAGGGAGTTTCTTGTTCTGATTTGAAATTATGCAAATCAATGCTGAAATCAGATCTAAGTTTTCAAATAAAATCTTTCTACAGTTACTTTCCAAAATTTCAAGTAATATCTTCCTACGGTTACTTTCCAAAATTCCAAAAATACCTTCCTTGGGTTATTTTCCAAAATTTCAAGTAACATCTTCCTACGGTTTGTGGTGACCGGACCCGCGCCCTTAATAGAAATAAGACCACATAAACCGAACACCAGCGAGTCGGCC
>NMUG010007868.1:0-11888 GCA_002855965.1 Monotropa hypopitys | reverse complement strand
ACATAACGGAGAGAGACTAGAACATTAAATAAAATTTTTATTCATTTTTTTCTTAATGGAGCAGTTAATTTTTTCATATAATCAAAATATTTAACAAGCAGTTTTTGCCTTCAATCGTGCTCGTGTCGGGCCGTGTCGGGCTTGTCCCGTTATCTTACTTTTCGTGTCATGTTGTGCCGTGTCAAATCACCTTATGTGCCCGTGCACATGCCTGTGTCGTGCTCGTGTCCTGCCCGTGCTAGAATATATTCGTGTCGTGTCATGCCTCGTGCCGTTGACCACGTGTCACGTGTCGTGTCGTGCCAAGCATTTCAACGTGCTGTGCCATGTCACGTGCCACCTCAGCACGTGCCGTGCCCGTGCCGTTTCGCTCAATTTCGTGCTCGTGTTGTGCCTCATGCCAATTTATATCGTGTCATTTCATGTCGTGTCAAACATTTTTTCGTGCCTCGTGCGTGCCGTGTCGCCTCCAAACGTGCCGTGACCGTGTCGGCACGGCCCGTTTGACACCTTTAGGTCGGATGCATAGATTGCTTTACAGCTCTAATCCCAAAGAAAGTGACGTTCTTTTTTTTTGGTCTCTTATCGTTTTGACGGGCTCTTTCTCAAGTAAAATGTTGTGCCGGATATTGAACAAAAGGTCCGAGTTATTTAAAAAAATTTAAAATTTATTTTATGTAACTTTATAAAAAATGAGTTCATTCGAATAACTATAATTGTTTCATTTATTTTTATTCAGAAGTTAAGCCTAAACTTTTCGATGAAAATATAAAAATTTGAATAAAAAAGTAACAAGTATTTGAATGAACTGATTTTTACAAAATAACAAAAAATATTTTTTAAAAATTGTTGAATGGCTCGAATCTTCTACCCGACATCCAGACACGCGAGGCTCTACCCCTCTGTGCGCGTACGTAAGCCCTTGGGTTCCTTTCTTAATCATGATTGATTATTTGGGTTCGTGATCAAGGGATGATGATTTTTTTTTTGGTAAATGGGGGGATGATGATAGCATTGACAATTGTACAACATAAAGATGAATTCCCCGCATTTGATTGCCCGTGTTTTGGAAAAAACCCGTTAATAGTATCTCTCTCGACCAAAATTCCTCTTTACTTTCATTTCTTTTGTTAAACCAAATTTTACACCTAAAAGAGGAGTACCAAAAATGACCTATTGAAAACCTATTCCCCGTTAATCGTCTCTCACCCTCTCATCCCTCTCGCTAGACGAAACCTTATCCCCCGTGTATCTCACTATCTCATCATCTTCCCTCTCTCGATGTCTCACTCCATCATCAGACATTGCTGAAGATCGTCTCCCTCTCCCTCTCTCGCTACCTCACACCACCGCAAAGATAATCGTTCTTTATCTCTATCCTTGATGAGAATGTTCAAGATAACTCTACACTTTTTTTAAATTTTATTTTTGTTGTTTTGTTTTCCGGGTTCATTTGAACTATCGTGCTGATAAGGGATGTTAGTCTGGAAGCTCAATATTCGTACTGAAGTCAGCTCGGGGTGCGCCTCAGCACTGCGGGGTAAATCTGAGGTCAACCCTGCAATGGCCTTATCTAGGTCAGCTCTGAGGTTAAGCCTGGTCGGAAGAACCTCAGCCTGGGCATTTGTGGCCTAAGTTTCCCGCCCAGTTATTATTCAAAAGAAGAACTTTGCTAAGTCAAAGCAGAAACGCGGAATGCCAGCCTACGATCGCGGGAGCGGGGGCAATGAATAAGGAAACGTTGTAAATAATCCCGAGGACCTTCCTAAAATAAGGGAGCAGTATAAAATGAGGAGAATGGCTACAATATGAGGTACGAAAATCTTTGAATATCAAATTGCCTTACGTTTCTTTGTTGACATCTTAGAACACTCAACTGACTTAAGCATCAGAGGATCTTTGGCAGGCATCCCACCGGTGTCAAGGATTGTTCTTGCAGGATCTAAAGAATCATCTAGAGAAGAGCCCAGAAATCAACATCATCAGTTGGCACCATCTGTGGAAACGTATATTCTCTTCTTTGGTGGCAGATTTCTGAATGGTAAATACTCGATTGATGGCAGGAAGCAACCATAGAGACCTCCCAGCCATTACTCCAGAGATGTTCATGGTCATGCAACATCAGGTGGAGGCGTTAACAAAAAGTTTGGAAGATGTACGGTAGGAAAACCAGTTTCTAAGGGGCCAACCAGGCAGAGCAAATCCCAACCCAGCGGTAGGGATTAATGGAGAGCTCCCACGGGATCTTGAAGGGAATAACGAAGGAGTGGAAGAAAATGAGGGCCGAAGGATGGATGACCAATCCCAACATCAAGAACCACAAGCAAGCGGAACTCTGAAGGGGGGGAAGCTGCCCTTGGAAAGGCAAGAGGAAGATCTTCTGGCAGATATGCAAACCCAAATTGACAAGATCCAGAGACGCATTCAGGCCAAGGCTCCAGTTACAGTAGAGGAATTGGTGCAGACCACCGATTCGCCATTTACACAACGGGTATTGGACCTACCATTGCCGGCCAAGTTCAAAATGCCAGTCATCGAATCATTCAGTGGTACCGCGGATCCACTGGATCATTTGGAGACCTATAAAAATTTGATGACGCTACAAGCCGTGCCGGATGAAGTTATGTGTAGGGCCTTTCCGGTCACCCTCAAGGGGAGTGCCAGGATGTGGTTCAACAAATTGAGCCCTGGATGCATTGGAAGTTTTAAGGAGTTAAGTCAGAAATTTGTTGGTCACTTCATAGCAGAACAAAGATATAGGAAGCCAGAAACATATCTTCTGACCGTAAGACAAAAGAAGGGGGAGTCTGTGAGGGAGTATACGACATGCTTCACCCAGGAAGCCATGCAAATTGAAAGCTCTGACGATAAAGTGGCAATGGCGGCTTATATTTCAGGCCTATGGTCAGGTGCTCTGCTGTTTAGTCTGACGCAGGACCCGCCACAGGATATGGCCGAGCTCATGCTGAGGGCTCAAAAATATATGAATGCGGAGGATGCGCTCAATGCGCGTAGGGGTCGCGACGAGGGGAACCAGGGTCAAGCCCCTATTGCACCGGCACCATTCAAGTCGACCGCAAGAGAAAAGGCTCCCCAAGGGGAACAGTGCAGTAATATCGGAGAAAGAGATCGGAGTCTAGGGGCACACCCCAGAGATTTGGCGGGCCCCGTGAGAAACACAGGCAATACACTCCGTTGATAGCATCAGTGGAGCACATCTTAGGTGATTTGAGGGATGATCCAGACTTGAAATGGCCTGGCAAACTCAAGAGTAACCCCGACAAGCGCCCCAGAGACAAATATTGCAGTTTTCACCGCGATCATGGTCATTACACTAATGATTGCATTGACCGGAAGGCTCAAATCGAGGACCTCATCCAGAGAGGATGCTTGCGAAGGTTCGTTGACAAAAGAGACCAAGGACCTCAAAGAGGAGGGCAGCGCCGGGAAGAAAGAGCTAGGGTCCCAGAGAACAACGACCCTATAGGAGAAATAAGGGTTATTCACGGTGGGTCTGCCGGTGGTGGCTCATCCAATTCAGCTCGGAAGGCTCACCTCAGGAGTTTGAGGTCGGATGACTCAATGGAGGTATGTGCCGTAGAAAGACCAACTAAGCATCCCAGGAGGTCAGATGTGCTGATCACTTTTTCCGAGGAAGACGAGAAAGGGACGATATACCCACATGATGACCCGCTTGTGGTGCATATGGTCATTGCTAATTTTAAGACAAGAAGGGTGCTTATCGATAGCGGTAGCTCAGCTGATATCCTTTTCTTGCATGTGTTTGATCAGCTGAGGCTGGGGAGAGAAAGGCTAAGGCCAATGACGTCTCCGCTGGTGGGGTTTACCGGGGAGACAGTTTATCCGAAGGGGCAGATTGCTCTCCCAGTAACTATGGGAGAAGAAGGCAGCCAGGTAACTACCATGGTGGATTTCCTGGTAGTGGATTTACCCTCGGCATATAATGCCATCCTTGGGAGGGTACTCCTGAATAAGATCAAGGCAGTAATCTCCACGCATCACCTCAAAGTTAAGTTCCCAACACCCGAAGGGGTGGGAGAGATGAAAAGAGATCAAAAAACAGCCCGGGAGTGCTACAATTTTTCCGTCAGACATCATCGCGAGGCAATTCTAGTAGAAGGCAGGGCAATGGAAATGGAGAAGTATAACACAAATCCATAAACAATGTCAGGTAATGTTGCCTGATCCTTAGGCAAGCCGCATGAGACTACTTTTGTCATAACATTTTGAATTGTATTTTTAGCTTGATTTAAGGGTTGTACTGCCTTAATTTTCAATAAACGAGTCGTATGTGTGATAAGAATGAATATTATTGCAAGACTCTACTTGTTTTCGCTAACATTATAAGTGTTATTAAGTGCTAAGGCACCAAGTGAGCTCAGTACTACGGTACAACTCAGTTCATGCTACGGCATCATCAACATCGCTAAGGCGAAAAGTGCTAAGGCACCAAGCGATCTCAGTACTACGGTACAGCTCAGCTCATGCTACGGCATAATTCAAATCGCTAAGGCGAAAAGTGCTAAGGCACCACGCGAGCTCAGCACTACGGTATAGCTCAGCTCATGCTATGGCATCCCGGGCTTAATGGTTTTCGAAAATTGGTTTTTAAAATGATGGTCCATGTTTGGTGTAGGCCGATCCTTACTCGTTGGACAGTTCGAGACTCATGTGACTTTTTCAAAGTGTAGTCCACATTTGGGGTAAGCCGTTCCTTATTTAGTGAGGCGGCCGAGACTCGTGCGACTTGGTTTCAAAGTGATGTTAAGCCGAGAGTCGAACAAACTATTTAAGCAAGATAAATCAATTCACCAACGTATACCTATATATATATATTTATATAGAGGATTGGAAAGGATAGGTGATATCCAATGTGGTTTGATGGATTGTATGGGCAGGAGCTAAGTCATGGAATTAGCTAGTCGTTAATGTTTGGCTAAGTCGTGGAATTAGAAAATGATGAAAACGTGGATATTTGAAGGCATTGGCCTTGTAGTAGATGAGTTGTGTTCTTGGGAGCATCCTCCCTAGATAATGTGATAGTTTGCCATATCGTTGCGATCGTGATTGAGATCCTTGACCCTTACGGTTTGTACTAGTGTGTGTTGCCTAGTTGTGTGGATGAGGGTACTTGGTAAAGAGAGGGTTTGACTTATGTGGTCGTTTGCCTTGAGTTAAGTCTACACTACATGCACTTTAGTTTTCTTACTGTTTGTACGTTTACTTGTGGACACGTAGGCACGCACCGCATGTGCATGCTTGGTAGTAGTTAGAGGTTTTTCTCACTGAGCTATTGTTTGCTCAGACTCTCTTTCTTTTCCTTTTTCTAGTCTGTGTTGCAGGGCTAGACGGGCTTGGTGGTTTGTAGTTGGAGTCAATTGCTGGGTTTTCTTGGACTCGGCTGCCTCAGTTTCAGTGGCTTCCTTTGTACATGGTAGTATAGATACATTGTTGCAGTTGTACTTTCCTTTTTGTTGTACTTCAGTTGTAGTGCTTTCAGTTGTAGTTTCTTTACTCTGTACCTGTAGCTCTTTCTGTTCATAGTAGTAGTTGTAGGAGGCTTGCTCTTGTACTTCTCTTTCACTCTCTACTTGTTGCACTTCTACTTTGTACTGTACTGTAATGTAATGAGAAACTCAACTGACTGTATCTAGACAGCAAGTAGTTGTATCCCCTGTTTATTATTTAAACTGTATTTAAAAAAAAATGTTTGAAAATCCGGGGCGTGACAACTTGGTATCAGAGCTTTCGGTTCGAATACCTTGGAACCGTGGGGAGACACCTAGTCTCCATGGGTTCTCTTGGTCATTACATTGTTCTTTCATCATTCTTGTGTACTTGTGACACACTCTTGCTTCTTGGTTCTGCTTTTTGTTGATATTCTGTTTGTTCTGTATCCTTCCACGGATGTCCAGTTTGTCCATCCTTGGGAAGTCGAGTGTTGATCTTTGTGGCAGGTTTAGTTGCCTTGTAGTTGTTGAATGTCTTGATGTCCCTACTTTTAGCATCCTTGCACACAAGTAATTTGAGTCTCATCGTCTGCCACAAGCCAACAATCGCACTACGGGTATCCCAATACGTGAGGATACGCTAAAACTACGCCGACACGCGATAGATACGTCGATATGCCTTAAGACCGTTTGCACGAATGCTCGACAATTCATAACTAGCGAGGATACGTCATCACACCAACACCCACGGATCAACCAAAATCAATGCAACACATAAGTATGCTCCAAACTCTCGAGCCAAAGAACACACCACACCAAACACACACATCCTAGTGTGGTAACCGTATGACCTTGGTGATTTGTTTTGAGATGCCCTGACCGGTAGCTCTTCTCAAACCAATTCACCACGTCAAACGTATATCACATAACCCAAAAAAAACTCACGCACCCACGCACGCCAAAATGTGCAAGTGCCAAGCCCAAACAATATGGCATGGCACTAAACTCACACCAAGTCTAGACCACAATATACATTCGTACCCAACTTTCTCACGGTCAATCAAACGCACGCTTCTTTGGTCCACGAACGTCTATCCAACAATCAAGTAATGTCCAACGCACAATTGTAGCAAAAGATAACGGAAGTCTCTTATACAACTAAGACCTTGCAACCAAAAAGGGAACAATTGAATTCTGATCAAGAACACCATGACGATAGAAAGGTAATCCACCCAAAACATAGTCCTTCGAACATTTCACCAAGAGGAACAATGAAATGCGATCATCAAGTGTCACCCAACTAGAGAAAAAAAGTGGCACATCGCGTCACATGGGTGATCCGCGATTCGAGATGTAATTCAAGCAAGATACCACAAGGAATGTAAAAAGTCCCACCACATGCATCAAACAAGATGTAAGTCGAAGAAACATCACCCAAGAACTAATAAGTCTCACAACATACCTTGAATGGAGTACAATTCAAATGAATACTACTAAGGAGTCAACAAACTCCGTAACAATTCGTCAACAAGTACAACAAAACATTAGATACCAAAAGGACTCTGCTTTGGTGCCAAAGACCATCAACCGAGGAAATATCAACTCATGGCCCACGACCAATAGAACACGAGGCTTCCTAAACGTTCCATATGGTGCAAAGTATGTGTCAAATGAAACACCCAAGGAGAAGCCGAAATCTATTTTGCCATTAAAATTCAACATCACATAGTGGATACACCACTTGTGCTCAAAACACGACTGCTAAAGAGATGGTCCTTCGAGGAGAAAGAAAGGAAACCGTTGATACGGATCACAGCAATCAAGTCGACACCGACCATAGAAAAGCAGTCATAATACTACTCATAGAGATATGAAACCAAAGCATAACTCTCATTATATAACCCACTCTACCACAAGAGGAGCCATATTTCCATAATGGAAGTGGCATGGTGTGCAAAGCACGAGGAAAATCCGACTGCAAGAGACCCGCAACAATGAGGAGTAGTAGGACACTCAAGCCACCCATCGAGTCAAAGAAAGAGATGCCACTCAACAAAACTCATAAGTGTCTACACAAGGACCGGCTACATCAAGGTCGGGATAGAACGATTGCACAAAGTGACACCGGTCACTTGGAAGAATTTGACATCCACAACGGATTCACAAGGGCGAACTTCCAATCCATACCTAACCTGAAGGAAATACACAAATCGATAGGTGGTAAGGGACACACCGCTAGGACTCACAACAATGAACACGCAGAGTGCCAAGGATCCTACAACTCCTTACAAGCCAAGGATTTAAACAAGAGGATCACTTTTGCCATCAAACTAGGAACGATTCAAACGAGTGCATTCTTTCACGGCACTCACTACACAACCTGCAACCATATCACTAACTCGCAAGGGGACAACCAACTCCATTCGATCAAGAAGACCCGAGCAAACACGAGAGAGACAAACAACTCTCAAGGAGCATCCAAGCTTCCACATGAGTAGTAAACCCAAATTCCCACAAACGGACCTCTATGTCGAACTTCTCGCGACTAATCGGCTCCAAACTAACGCAAGACAAGTGTTCCAATGAGGAAAGACATGTTGCAACCGAACTTATATTCGCGAACTAAAGAACAATGGCGTCAGAGAATCCATAAAATCCAAAATGAGCACACGCATCTCAATCTCGCAAAGAGATATGACCTACAGGTCATACCCCTTAAAAGAAGAACATTAGAAAATCTCAGTAACACCTCAAGAATTTCACTAAAATAACGGAGGAAACACGAACTCCTATAGACCATAAGGCCAAATCCCCAACAATTTCTCAAGGATTCGCATCACAAAGGGAAGAATAACCAAGCTACCAAAACTCAAGGAGCTTTAAGAGGCACTTCCAATCACCAAACCAAAGCCAAGGTTACCAAGGTCCTAACACCACGTTCCAACAAGACCAAAGTTCTGCCTTACTAGCAACAAGACGAGGGATAACCACAATAACAATCTTGAATACTTCCACAAACTTCATCTTACCACAAACCACCAACTCAACTCTAGAGGTACAGAGGAGCCTAAAACCCAATAATAACTACAAAAGATGCATCAAGATCACTAGGAGCGAGGACACAAGAGCACACTAACACTGCAAGGCAACTAGACTTGCCACAAGAGGTAAACATTCAACTTCTAAAGGATAGAGAAACTCAACATTCATGGAAGGAGACACACAAGCAGGATACCTCAAAGACACAAGGCCATGATGTGATAGGGCATATCAAGTACACAGACACGACCGAAGAACAATGTAATGACCAAGAGAACCCATAGAGACTAAGTATCTCCCCACGACTCCAAGATATTCGAACCGAAAGCTCTGATACCAAGTTGTCACGCCCCGGATTTTCAAACCATTTTATTTGAAACATACTTTAAATAATAAACATGGGATACAACCACTTGTCATTCAGATACAGTCAGTTGAATTTAACATTATATCACAGAGTAGTATAAAAGAAGGGTACAAGAACTATGCAAAGAGGAAGAATTAAAGTACAATATCTGACTACAATTGAAGTACTAAAATTAACGTACAATAAAAGAAAAGTACAACTGAACTATTCTGTGTAAGAAGGACAACTGTAACTGAAATACTCCAACTGAAACTGTAACATTCAAACCCAAAAAAATCCAGCAGCTGACTCCAGCTCTAAGCTACCAAGTCCATCTAGCCCTACAACACAGACTAGAAAAAGAAAAAGAAAGAGGGTCTGAGCAAACCACGACTCAGTGAGAAAACCCCTAACTACTACCAAGCATGCACATGCAGTGCGTGCCTACGTGTCCACAAGTAAACGTATAGAAATAGTAAAGAAACTAAAGTGCACGTAGTGTAAACCTAACTCAAAGCAACAGTGACATATGCATATCACTAACAAAGTGTGTCTTACCAAGACCGCAATGTCAAACGAGTAGAAAGGGTACGATGTCCCAAGTCCAATAAAAGCAACCTCTAATCTCATCTCAATCAACCTTACCACTAAGGCCAAGCAACTCCAAGGATCAACTAAGGATCCTAAACCCAAGCAAGCTAGGATATTCAATACTAGTTTACTCCACGTAATTCACTAACTACCGCTTCCCTTAAGTATTGGGTTTCGTATACAACTTTGGATGTTTGAGATCTTCATTTCTTTCCTTTCCATATTCGTTCTATACAATATGACTCCAACTAGTCAACATAAACAAATACCATCCAAGATACAACTAGACCAAGTGTCCACACGTGTATGCATATGTTATTTCACTTCCATTTCAAGGTATCGCACGTGTGAGTTTATCGTTTGATTCCCTGATTTTGCAATAACTATGTGTCCTGGAATTTCATCGTAAGTATATTCTATAATCGTTCACGTATCATCGTTCGTCAAGTAGTGTCAAGTAGCAATACTACAATTCCTAGCCGACGGCTAGTATACCATTTATCATGGTCATCAATATTCCTAGCCGAAGCTAGTATACCATTTATCATGGTCATCAATATTCCTAGCCAAAACTAGTATACCATTTATCATGGTCATCAATATTCCTAGCCGAAACTAGTATACCATTTATCATGGTCATCAATATTCCTAGCCGAAACTAGTATACCATTTATCATGGTCATTAAGTAGCATCATTCCTAGATGAGGGCTAGTATACCATGGTTTACATGGTTATCATATCGTATCATTTCCTAGCCAAGGGCTAGTAGACCATGGCGAGGATGGTCATCAAGTAGTATTATTCCTAGCCGAGGCTAGTATGCCATGGTGATCATGGCCATTACGTATCGTCATATGCCATACCCGTTCTTTTCATTTCAAAATTTTCAAGTAATAGATTCAAGGTTGAGTACGAGTAGCCCTCGTGGGGTACATCCTCCATATTCGATGTTCATTTGGTTACGTAGAACTACTTACTTAGTTCTTCAATCATAAGCTCTACCTTTGCCAATCCAAGGGAGACAACCATCAAGACCATTCAACCTTAACCAAGGGTTTCAAGACCAACATTCTACCACAATGGGGCCAAGGAATGCCCAAGTCTATCGAAACATGAAGGGAGGGACTTAGATGCCCAAATCCCATTTCAATGCTCAATTGGCAACATCACTAAACATATGGCGTCCCTTAGGTTCCAAGAGACCTATCGTGATTCTCAAGACTCAAAGTACTCAATCGTTCCATATATAGGTCCTACGACAATTCAAATGTCACACTAACCCCAAAACTATCCAAGGTTCACATGGGCATTTTATCGAACACTAGGCGACCCTAAACTCCAATGGCCACCAATCCTCCCACAAGTCACCGAATACTCAAGTTATACCTCTCGCGGGTTATTCCTCGAACACGTGACACTCGCGTTAACCTCGAGTGATATTTAGACTCAATTGACCATAATACAATCCTCAGACCCCATCAATTGGACTCACAAGCCTCTAGGGCATTATATCGAACACCTAGCAGGCACTAGATCACCGCTCAATTCCACCAAAATAAAACCCTAGGTCATGAAATGCAATCCACACAAACTATGGTCATTTAATCGATCATACGTACACATACACACATACTCAATAGGAGTTAAGAATTTACCCACCGGAGATTCGCCGGAGCTCCAAGGTCTCCGAAAAACGTTCAATGTACCACCACCATCTGAGACCGTCATTGCGTAGATCGTCTCGCCCTCATCGACGTTAATGAAGGGGATTTCTCCAAAACCCTATGAAAAGCCTCCAAAATTTGAGAGAGAGGAGAGGAAAAATGAGTTTGAGTGAGGGAGAGAGAGAGGGAGGAGAACTTACTTGGAGAGAGAGAGAGGAGTTGGGACTGAGTTCGAGCTCCAAAATGCTCCTAAAATGCACCTAAAACATATATATATATATATACCCCACATAAAATGACAACAATGCCCTTCATTTAACATAAAATATTTCGAAATAACAGAAGGGGACCGGTCTGCAGTGGCTCGGGGGACCGGTCTACTCAAAAATATTGAGCCTACTGACCAATCCCGACCGGTCTGCAGCTGCACGGGGAACCGGTCTCTATGAGGAAAATTTAAAAAGTTTGCAAATGTGCCCTCCGAGAGTATTTCAGTCATAACTTCTTCGTCTGAACTCCGATCGAGACGATTCAAGTTGCGTTGGATTCGTAATCGAATTCTCTACAACTTAGTGAATAATGTATTTCATTTAAATCTACGTTTGAACTTCTAGGTTGTTACAAGTTGTGTATATGCATGGAAGTGTACAAAAAGTATGAATGCAATGCATGCAAGAGAGTCCGATAGGTTTCCAATTTAAAGTAGTCAAGTGTAATTGAGTGATCACAATGTTTCTTCCAATAAACCAATTTATTTCCAAATACTTTCCAACATC
>NMUG010007867.1:0-11889 GCA_002855965.1 Monotropa hypopitys | reverse complement strand
CGACAGATTTTTACAAGAATTGGGGTTTTTCACAATCGAACTCGGAATCGAACAACCAACGACCCTAGACAAAACTTAACGTGACCAATTTGGGTGAACAACAACACTTTGATACCAATTTTACGAATATAAAAGACTTGACAGAATTTCATAAAAACGAACGAGAAGGTGGTACAACACCAACAGTACAAACGAGAGGGTTAGAAAACTCTACCTCGAGTGGAATGTCTGAAACAATTGCCGACAAGGAATTTGCTAGAAATTTGGGCATGAACCTACTCAAAATAGGATAACCGCACTAAGGCGCCAACAACAACAAGGGTAGGGATCCAACAATATCACACATCCTACTTATACATTACCGATTACGATTTTTTTGCGAGAATTAAAGAGAGTACGTGGTATACCTGCCGATGTGACAACTAGCAGTGGCCAAGGCCTCGAACGCCGCGCGCCACTAATTTCCGTTGCTCGCTAAGGACGGCACCTAGAATCCGACAGACAGTCAAATATCGAACGACAAACGAACTAGAACACTGAACGAGGAGTCACAAAGACTTACCCACTGATGCGACGCTCAACTGTCGCGCGACACTGATCGTTCATCCTTCACTATACCTCCGCAATCCACGCCCATCAGTCACCGCTAAATCGACCACCATCGCAGTCACTGTACGACCACGGCCAACATCCCATTTGTTGCTCTTACCGCCACACGGAACACCATTATCTCCACCATGCGCCAACACCACCACAGCAGCCCATACACCACCACCCCGCACACCGCACACCGTTCCCGTCATCGCAGCCGCGCATAGGCGCGCGTGAAGAAGAAGGAGGGAGGTGGGCATGAGAGAGAGGGTGAGGGAGTTCGGGTGAGAGAGAGGAGGGACGAGAGTGAGGTGAGGGAAGGAGGAGAGTCGCCGGAGATGGGGATGGAGAGTAGCGGCGGGAGAGGGAGGAGGGAAGGGGATTCGCGGGCGGAGGAGGGAGGAGAGGAGAGGTGGTCGCGGGTGAGGATGAGGCCGAGAGAGAGGGAGCTGTCGGAGGGAGGAGCTGTCGCCGGGGGAGGGGCCGAGAGGAGAAGGGAGAGAGGTAGAGTGGGCGGCGGCGGGAATGTACCTTAGGGTTCTCTGTATGTGTATTTGGGGAAGAGGATACGGGGGAGGATGGAATACCCCTGTATCGATTTCTATCTCTTTTTTATTTTTTTTATATAATTTTCTTTATTAATTTAAATGAATTTCTATAACTCCAACACTTTTAAACAACTCTCGGGATCCCAAACGAAACCCAAATTCAACCACGAAGACCTGCTCGCGCTCAGAACACAAGACCTTACAACCCAAGACTTGCCTCACTCAAACAGGATCAGTAAATTAAAATACGAGCCATAAGGAACCGAACGGCAACAAGATTAAATCCCCACAAAAATAGATTTAATCATTATTATATTTTTTTTGAAACGGATGGAAAATAATTAAATTTTCCGGATGTGACAAACTACCCTCCTTAGAAAAATTTCATCCTCGAAATTTCCAAAATAGAAGAACCGAAACTATACGCCGCGAAGAGAACAACGCCCAAAAGCACTAAACACTTGAATGAGTTCGCAGAGAAAACCGACAACAACAACGAGGAGGTTTTCAACCGAAACAACTCCACCAACGAACAACAACGCCAAAGAGATCCGCAACTGACAACAATGTCATCCAAGACAACGCTCCACAACAACCGCAATTGAACAAACCGCAAACTTACTTAAACGCGCAACACACCGCAAGGTAAGGAGTACGTCGCAAAAAACATGCCGAAGAAGAACCGATATTACACAAACAACATCGTCCTCGAGAGAGTCAAGAGTTTCCAACGAAATGGTTTTCGCACAACCATAAGTTCCCAAAACGAACAAACGAGCTAGAAACGCACCTTCTTGAACAAGAAGACGGCACGGAGGTCAAACCGCAAGAATATCGCCCCGAAAAATTCCGAAATTTTTTCCAAAAAATTCTAGAACATACCACGACACAATGTGGACATGATGGGAAAATTTCCGAGTATCGAAATGCCACGGATACGAGGGGACACGGTACGGATACGCCGACACGTGAAGGGTACGGTGCGGATACGCCGACACACCAAGAACACACCGAGGACACACCGATACGCCAAAGATACGCCGAGGACACGCCAACATGCCAAGGATACGCCTAGGATACGTCGATACGGTAAGGATACGCCTATACACTAAGGATACTCCTAGGACACGCCGACACGGTACCGATACGCGGACACGGTACGGGTACTCCAAATTTTCCAAATATTTTTCTAAAAAATTTAGAAAAATAAAAGAACAGTTTTCAACTATCGCAAAGAAGTCCACAATGACTTTAACACCACGAACGTGCAAAACGACCCCGAAAGAGATTTCCGAATGAAGTAGGAACAATCCAACCGATACAACGCAGGATTTAAAAATAAGACAACCCGCAAGGGATGGTCACACAACAATCGTGCCATCCATATCACACCAAACAAACACAACGCCACCAAAAGAAGAACTGAATAGTCAAAATCTTACAAACTAACCCGCACACACCTAAAGCGGTACCGGAATGACTATGAAGTTTGATTTGAGATGTGCTGGCCAGTCACCTTCTCAAAACAATCCATCATGTTCATTCCTACACAACATGACACGGACTACGCACACCGGTCACGCCAAACATCACCACAAAACAAGTCGGTACAGTCGACTTCAAAGAAACACACGCATTCTATCCCAACACTCGCAATACGACTGTACAACGCAAAAGTGAACACGTCTTACTGATCACACTAACCACAAGTCAATCCCGCAACACACTCTCAAATAATTTTCAAGGAGAGACAACATCGTAGAACAGAAGTGTCCAAACGCAAAAGGACACGATGTCAACCGGTACGATAACAATCGGGATTCGCACGAAGACATGGCGAACAAGAACGAACGTGAGAAGGCAACCCACGAGACAAGAGTGCACGAAGCAGGGATACGATTCCTGACAACAAGTTCTACGAAGTAGATAAATCACTACGCGTGAGACGAATAACACATCACCGCCAAGACGAAGTCAAAAGGAATACCCAAGCATAATTCGCCTCCTACAACCTTATGCCAAAATGGGAAGCAAACTCTATTCTCGTCTCCAAATATTATGCAAGACATATGACACCTCAGGTCATCAACCCAAATCACTTATCTCTAACAAAATAATGACCTCAACCAATACTGCATTCTAAACTCTAAGTCACCAAACAAAGTCACTACACTTCTATCTCTTAATCCAAACTCATTCACTATCCACATTATCATCCAATAAGGCAAGAACCCAAATGCCGTTTCTAGGAAGAACCATAAGACAGTCACACACGTACTATCACTCCGAAACATCAAGAGAAAACTAAACTCCTCTAAGCACTTTCCTAGCTCATAACACAACTACAACAACGACAACTCATCGACAAACACCAAGGCACCTCAAAACAAGGTCTAACACTCAATTCATACGACAAGCCCAATAACCAATTAAGACAATTTCAACACACTGTTATTTCTCAAATTGTTCCACAATCCAATTAATCAAACAACCCAAATGATCAAGTAACCACCTAACCATCAGTGGACCTACACAACTCAGTCCATCTCGTAAGACTTCAAGTCACAACTTAGGGTTACCACAAGAACAAGATACCACACTTAAACTCTTTCGTCCTTCTCAATCAACCAAGAAGTACTGCAACTACAAGGCATTAAGTTTAACACAAATCTTCAAAGAATCTCAAACCACAAGTCAAGATCAACTCTAACATCAAGGAAGGGTAAATCATTACCACCACTAACATCGACTACTTGGCACTAGCCCGCAAGAAGAACCTACAAATCCATGGATACTTCACATCCCAAGTGAATCACACACAATCTCTGCTACTATAAGGCCTTACTACACCAAGACATCCTTACTTCCCAAAGAAGTCACAATCACTAGAACACCAAGTGCTAACACAACAAGAGCAACCACTAGTCGCAATACCACAAGTAAGGTCATTCCGAGATTCCACATCTTACACAAGAAATGAAATGAGACAGGGAGATCAAATCAATCCCAAGAGCGAACAGTCACCAACAACCAAGATATCGAACAAGAAGCCAACCACGCAACTAGAATGGGAGCCAAAACTCAACCACCATGAAACAGTCGGAGCCAACAGGGCAAATGACAAACTCCGAAGATCAACGTCCAGAAGAGAAATAGAATTCAAAGCTCACTCGCAAGAGCACTACCATTTTCCAATCGCAAAGAACGATTATCCAATCACTAACGTCAAGAGGAACCACATCATCCTGACAAGAAGCACCCAACAACAACCTTGACCAAGATTAAGAGGAGGAACTCAAGAAATGATTATCCAATCGCACGCAGAATCCTCATTATCACTAGGAGAGCAACGACAATCCATCGACAAATCGTCACAGAGTCCAACATCCGCTGCAAGAGATAGGCTCAAAAGCCACGATGACGACAACGAAGATTTACTTCCTACAAAGGGATAGGCTCGCCAAGCCATAATTACAATCACCAACGACCGATATCGAGTAACAAGAAGCCAAATCGTCACAAGAGCCAACGGAGGAACTCATTCGCACTCTAAGAACTAGGAACTCAAAACAGTTCACCACGATAGAATGGGTGACAACACTACCAATAAGAGGATGTAACAGGAATACACAAGTCCATTATCGACAGGATCCTCTAACAATGCCAAGACAGGCCCGAAAGTCACCACAACAGAGACAAGATTTTACTCAAAATCCTAAAAGAACAACAACAAAAGCAACTCGAAGGAGTAGACACCACGCATTTCCAAACCATTTTGTTATTTTGAGTTATAAAAACTTGTTGTCTAATGAGATCCATGCAATGCACACACATTCAATGCCTAGATACACATGTCATGCATCCTAAATGAAATCCCTCAGAGTTACACAAAAGAAACGGTGCGCTCATTGAGACTAAAGTCTCACCCAAAGACCTAGGTAAGTCGGAACGAGCGCTCTGATACCAACAGTAACACTCCCAAATTTTGAGACATGTTTTTTTTAGAAGTGTTAAACGTAGGTAACGAGTATCCAAACAAAAAGGTAAAGAACTATCTACCACGCACACACTACCCATTACACTACTTATTACAATACATGCTTGCTATGAAATGAAACACCACTGAAAGGAGGCAAAAAGGGTTTTATAACATAACCCTGTACAACAGTGCCCCAAACAAAAGAGAAAGGCCAAATGGGATTTTATATGATAATCCCGTACAACACGGCCAACAGTAAAGAAAAGGAAGTACAACACTGAAAGTAAAGGCGACCTATCACTACAGTCCGGTCCAGCCTCAAGTCCTGCGAAGGATCCAGCGGCTCCAAGTCCAAGTGGTAAGTCCTACAAAATCTAAGGAATAGAATTTAAAATTTAAAATTTGATTATAAATTTCTTAACCGTTACAGTTCATACCCCTTAAAGAAATTTCATCCTCAAAATTACATAGGGTAGAAATGCAACATGACATAGAATCCAAAAGAGAGTGCAAGCGACCTCTTGCCAAGGCGATGATCATAACCAAGATAGAATGGATGAATGATAGTCAACGAGAGAGCATCATCGCATCAATAACCCATGATTAACCTCATGCACTTATTAATTAACACATACACACATACTCCATAATACTCACCCACACTAACAACACAACACACACATCCTATAGCGATAACCGTATGACATTGGTGATCTATTTTGAGATACCCAGGTCGGAAGCTCTTCTCAAATCAATTCACGCACGTCAAACATATATCATATAGCCAAATAAAGATACTCACACACACCAATATGCATATGTACTAGCCCAATTGACATGGCATATCATCATACTCACACCAAATCTAGACATTAATATGTATTCGTACCCAACTCCCCATGATTCAAGGATCCTTCACAATGGTTGAAGCAATATCATACCAATGCCAACTTATGATGGATAAAGAAAATATTACGGGGATTAAGATTTCTTGCTTCGAAAAAGTTCCACAATAACAATGAATCATCCACATTCAAATCAAGAGTGGAACACTGAAAGGAAAATAATCATTAAGGACACAAGTTTCCCAATGCAAACGACTCTTCTAGGAAATTGAAATAAAATGATCCACAAGATATCACCCAACTACAAATGGGAGTTCAACAATGAACTACAAGTGAGAATCCATAATCTACGATTCAAGTCGGATGAAAAAAAAAACCAAGGACCAATCTCATAAAAGAAGTGATTCCAAATAAAGAACATTCATAGGGAACATCACAAGGGGCTCACCATGGTCCATTACAGTGCTCGAATAAGATCCAATAAAGAACAACAACTTCCAAGTTCAAGTTCAAAAAAAGGAACGAGAACGACAAGTTCAATGAAAACATAAATCATTACACCGAGATGTCAAGGGGTGACTACAATCAACAATTTTCACTTCCATGAGGCTGCACTAGTTAGGGAAATTTCTTACCATGTGACCCATTTCTCCACACGAGAAACAAAATTTAGGTGGTAGAAGCAGCATAGGGCATTGGGGATGGAAATGACCCAACTGACAACACTTGTGGCACACGATACGAGGTCCTGAGACAACTCCTGGTCTGCGGGATGAGAATGAAGAATTCACTTCCTGCTGTTTGTGCGAAGACTCGACTTGATTCTAACCTTGCTTCTTTCCAAGACTTCCAGAAGTGGATGCACTCACACTAAAAATGGAATGGTGATGCTCCTGAATAGTCACCGTCCTAGCTTTTGCAACACAAGATTCCACATCTCTCATGCTCTCCAATAATGTAGCAAAGTTCTGAGTCTGTTACCCCACCACAAACTATCGGATTGAACAATACAAGCCTCACTCAAACCTCCTGCACTTGTGATTCTCGGATCTACCATCTCGAATGCAAAATGCGACAATGATTGAAATTTTAAAGCATACTAGGAGACAGTCATGTCACCTTGAGTTAGTTGCTTGAACTGCGACCTCGATTTCTCGTGATAGGAATCAGGAAAATACTGATAATCAAAAACAGTCTCGAACTGCTCCCAAAGACATACCCTCAGAAGAGGAAGCACCGAAAAGTCGACCACTCGGCACCACTGAATTCCACCATTCGTTGGATTTTCCAACAAGTTGATAGGCTGCAAAGGACACTCTAGTAAAATTGTCGATGATATCCAACACATCAAGGATCTCACGAATACCTATGAGCCAATGGTTCTCCTCCATGGGGTCACCTTCACCATTGAATTGGGGAGGATTTATGCGAAGGAACTCCCTAAGCGCACTCAAAGAATGATGCTTCCCTTCATCTCTAGGAACACCAACACCATGTCCAATCTCTGCAATGGCTATTGCTAGTCTCTGAGCCAATAGATCAGGAGTTAGACAAACTCCTTCTTCTTTAGCAACTATGGGTGTGGGAACACCATGATGGCCTCGACCTTCTATGTCTAGTAGCCATGAAACTACCTTGCAAAGAAACAATCTGAGTTATCCAACACAAATACTCAAATGGATATAAGGAGAAAGAACAACTTTCATGTGATATACAGGCTCCCAAATGGGCAACGCGTCCAAAATGAATACAAAAGAAGACGTCAAGAAGGAAAAGTGCCTCGCACATCGAAACTTCACCAACACGTCAACCAACGATTTCCTCATAAAGTCTATATAGACCCGGAACTAATTCAAGCCATCCTAGTCTTACAAGGTAAGTCCACTAATGGGTCATATCCCTTAAAGAAAGCTTTCCAAAATATCGGCAATGCCTCAAGAATTTCTACAAGTTTAAAGGAAAACTCAACATGAATATGTTGACATGCCCAGGAATCCCGAATACCTCCAGGGACTTCCATTCCACCACTGACCACATACTATACCCTATCAACATAGAGGAGACTAATACTAGATAAGAGTAGTAGAAGATGCATCAAAATGCAAGGAATAATGATCAGAAGAGGGATAAACCCTACAATACACTAGCTTGCCATACAAAACAACACTCAACTTCCAATAGATTGAAGGAACTCGACATCCATGAAAGGAGGAACAAAGGAGTGCATGACATACACATGCGATAGATGGTTCATAGAATACACACATAAAATCCAAAGAGACTAAGTGTCTCCCCACAATACTAAGGTATTCGAACCGGAAGCTCTGATACCAATTTTAATGCCCCGAATTTTCAAACCATTTTTTGAAAACATTATAAAATAGTTGATAAAGGTAAGAGGGAACTCACTACCCAAAGTGTCAATCCACAAGGCGTCCAATGAAGTGAAATAAAATCCACTAACAAGGTACAAAGGTACAGAAGGGTATAGAAGTGCAGAAGAATAGAAGGGGTACAACAACTAACTATAACATCTACAAAAGTAAACAGAACGGAAAGTAAAGGGAGTGACAACCTCGATAGGAAACTCATCAGCTACTCTGAGATCTTCAATCAACAAGTCCTCCTATCCCTGCACACAGAAGATTGGGGGAAGGGGGAAGAGTGTCTGAGCTATCCACACGCTCAATAGAAAACCACTAACTACTAACAAGTATGCACACGGTAGGTGTGTGCCCAAGTGTCCACATACAATGTACTGAATGTAGATAAAGGAATAGGACTAGAGAGAAGAAAATGCATCTTTAAGTGCAATGGACACAATTACAAGAGAACTGACTCCAATCCTCAACACCATAAAGGACATAGTGACATAATTCCCAAGATCCAACCAAATGGACAACGACTCAAGCACTAGTCAGTATCTCTACTATAGGGGTAAGATAACCCCAAGGACCTATCTAAAGAGCCCAAAGAACATCAACACCCAACTATACTTACCAACTCATTCCACAATCCTTGCTCACTCTTAGACTCTATTATAGATTGGATTCACTGATAAATTTGGGATATTTGAAGGATTTATGTAAGTTTTCCAACACTCTCAACCTTGTCAAAACAAGGGAGCCACATAAGTCCACCTTTATAAAATAAGAGATAGTCAACCTTTATTTATTATTGTTAATGTTTTACCGCATCTTCCCAACTTGTCAAAACAAGAGGGTCACGAATCTCAACCTAATCAAAATAAGGGAGTGATGTGCTAAGCATCTCCTGAAACCCACTGGCCGATGTTTTCAGTTTGTTCCGAGACTTACATAGGAACTCGTATCTCCCTCTTTGGCCAAAGACTTCTTCCTATGATCACTCAAAAATAATCATTAAAGGTTCCGTGACTTATGGGAACACATATCTCCCACTTAACACTTATAAAGGTGTTATAAGATCACCTGGGCAATAAATACCCATTAACATCATTATAGATTCATCTCTTTAATTTCATGAAGTTGTGAATTTAGAATGAAAGATTCAAGATTGCATATGGATAGACCTCGTAAGACACATTCCCTATATTGGACATTCATTGCATACATTAGGTTTATTCTTTGGTTTATCAAGTCACAACTCGACCTTGACTACATCAAGGGAGACCAACACTTTTATCAATGCCTTCCACCTTGAAGACATCAAGGGAGACCACATCCATTTGTACAAGTCACACGATTACTTTGATTTATCATACTTTAACCTGTGGATTTTCCCCAATCAATTTAAGATATCATAACACATGTGGAAAGTCTATGATGGTTCAAGGGACACCATTTCCCTTCAAACACACCTAGACATTTGTACTCACTCTCAATTCAAGCCTATAGTCTATTTTGACATTTTATCAAATACATGGTGGCCATTGGATTTCCAAGGTCACCCAATGACTTCTCAAGTCCATCAATACATCCTAAAATCTCAAGAACTAACTCCAAGACTCATATTGACCTTCAAAACTCAAATTGACATTTCATCGAACACTTGGCCTTCATAAACTTGAATGCCAAGGATAAGACCTCCTAGGCTTACACAAAAGCAAGGCAAGGGGTTCATACTCTCCAAAATTACCCCAACACAAACCCTAGCATACCAAAACACTTAGATTTGAGAGGGAAAGAAACACAAGAGAACAACTACCACACACACGTACATACTAGCAAGGAGATAGAGATTTACCCACCGGAAGATTCAAAAACTTGAAATCCTTAGATAAGAGATTCTTTACAAGCCCATGAACCGAGTACGTCAATAGATAGAGCTTGACGAGCTCTATGACATTAACGCTTGAGATTTTGTGAGATTCCCACTCGATTAGCAAGGGTTTTAGAGAGAAGGGAGAGATAATATGAGAGAGAAATGAGTGAGGCAGAAGAAAGAGAGAGAGAGTGTGTGTGTTCTGGGCAAAAATGACGGTTTTTCCCCCATGGAGTATTTATATTGCGGCCAAAAGACCAAAAAGCCCCTCATTAAAAATTCCCGAATGCCAGAATTTAAGCCTTGCATTACCGGTAATACGGGCCTGTATTACTGGTAATGTAGGGCTCTGGACTTCTGCCACAAGTCACGGACTCCTGCAACCCCAACTCCCGCAACCCCAACTCCCACAACCCCAACTCCTGTAACGATCCGAATTTCCATCCGTTTAAATAAAATTTAATATGTTATTTTACTTACTAATTATTACCGGTGACTGTGATTCCTTTGGAAGGTCGTGTAATCGCCTTAGGATGTCGAGGGAATGTAAGTAACATGAAGGAAGTGTGTCTCGACGCATCGTGAAGGAGCCAGTGAAGTTTCAGCCATTTCTGGGCATTTTGCTGGAGGCTCGTCCGGAGGGGAAAGTGGGGTGTTTCGGATGAGCGAGCAGAGAGTTGAGGTTTTGGCTACAGGAGTCTTGGCCCGGACGAGGATGGGTCCCGTCCGGAAGAATGTGTGTTCTCATTCGGACGACGGGAGTCCCGTCCAGACGGGAAAGCAGAAAATGGTGCGGATTTGTGTTTTAATGAAGGACATTGTGGTCTTTTTACTATATTTCGAGTTCCTAACCCTAAAAATCGTATATAGCCTCCCTTATCCCTAATTTTCACTCAAAACACATTCTCTCTCTACCTCTCTTCCACCATTAATGCTCCACATTCTCTCTACCATTTGAAGATCTTCCAAGGTGGGTTTGAAGAAGTTGCAAGGAGGAAGGTTGCTCTACACCTCAAGGGCTTTCCAACAAGCCAAATAGTTTTGACATCCACCGAATTCGGATTCCTAGGGTTTTGTTCCAAGCTTCAAAAGGTAGGGGATATCCACATCTAGTCATGTAATAGGTTATGCTTTCTCTCATTCTCTCTTAAAATCTAGTCATGTTGCACAAATTTCATATATATATGTTTGGATGAAATTGACTTAGGGTTTGCGGGTGAATCATGAAATTAATGGGTTTATTAGAGTTTCTATAGTCATATGCACATGGTGCAAGGTTTAATTTCATGTTGTGAATGTATAGGTGAAAATCCCCAAATCCTTGTATGAACCCTATTTTACAAATTAGGGCTTTTGGTCAATTAGTAGTCTTTTGGTTAAATTGAGTTTGGATACATGCAATTGGGCCTAAATAAGGCTTAACAGATGGGTTTTGAGTATGTGTCATGTTTTATAGAAATTTGGTCGCACATTGCCTTATGTTGCGTAAACTGAAATTGTATACGAAATGGAATGTAATCAATTATGAACACGTGTACCCCTTGAAATAATGGATGACCTTGGTATGATTATCGACGGGAATGTACTTGATCTTTTGGGATTCCTAGGTTCGAATAACTTGTAACAATGATGTGGGATTGATATGTTCTTATGCGGAAATGTACTTAAGTTTGAGGGATTCCTG
>NMUG010007866.1:0-11887 GCA_002855965.1 Monotropa hypopitys | reverse complement strand
ATCATAAACATGCTTCCAAAAGTACTCATATATATGATTTTTGAATGAAATTGAATTTGGGCAAATCTTGATTATCATTATGAAAGTTTAACTGTTTGAAAATTGCTTGTTTAATGGTTGTATGAAATCTTGGTTGTCCTAGTTTTTTATCTCTCCAAAAGTTCATTTTCAAGTCTCTTAAGAACTTCTTGAAATATTCCATATGTATAAGTCTTGAACATATTTGTTCATGACATATTTTTGATGATCATTCCATGATATATTATGGTTAAAACAGCTTTTTGATCAAACATATGCTTCTATGCAAATTCTCAAGTTTTGGTCATCATAAAAACTGTTTTTCAATTTACTGTCAAACCGGTATTGGTCCGGTATGCATCCGGTAGGCAGCCGGTATACCGGCCGGTATACCGGTCTACATAATGGTCTATAGATTTTTTGGCAGAAGGTCACTGGTTTGTTATGAAAAATAGAATTCACTCTTTTAAGTGTCAAATTGACTTCATTATGCTATATTTTGTTGAAATATGGACTAGTTCATGAGATTACTTGTCATATTCTTGATTCTCTAATCCTAGAAGTGTAAAACTTTGCTAAAATGTCATATTTTCGGGCATTCTTACTATACTCATGAGAAAACATGTTAGGTCTTAAGAATGATTATGGATGGTTGTCAGTTAAATCGAAATCAATAGTTGAATATCTCCCTTATGTGCTTTCATATGAATTCATTTCCTTTTCTTAGGGGGAGTTATGTTCAACCTCCATGCTCTCACTTGACATATTATGTTTGATTAATTTCATATTGACTTAAACTACTCATACTTGCTTCCCTAAGAATCGACTTGTTCCTTACATATAATTTATTCTTTTCGGCCATATTCTTAGGGGGAGTTTTATGAAATTCATCAATGCCATCATGCTTATATTGAATATCTCTTAGTAAATGGCTTAAATTCTTCCTTGTGTTTTATAAATGCTACTAATGATTTATCTTTTTGATTATGACACAAGGGGAGAATTTAGAGAAGATCTACCAATTCTTGTAGATTCGGCTAGATCATTTATGCTCTTCAAATTCTTAGCTCTCTATTCTTCATAAGTGTATCCTTTATGAATGTAAAAATCCATAATTGATATATGATCCATTATGAAGAAAGTTAGCTCCTTTTATATGAAACATTCCCCTTATGGTTTTTAAACTTTGTTATCTATATGCATATACATATGGGGAGATTATCTTAAAAGGTTTGAAAATTATTTTTGAGCTTTCAGCTTCTCTATATTCGTGTCATCATCAAAAGGGGGGAGATTGTTGGCCCTATGTTTTGATGGTGTATTATTTACACAAATATAGTATTTATAAAATGATTTTAGAATTCCTTGATTTATGGCTTAAATATTTAAATCTTTATTTAAATCAAGGAATTGTGTTTATGAGCTAAATTTCCACATCATTCTTGTATTTAAGTCCAAGAGATTATTCATCATGGTTTAAATCTCTCTAAACTCTCTTAGGACTATTTCAAATTTATTATTAAACTTCATAAAGATTTATAATATAAGTTTCTTATATGATCTACAAGTTTGTATATTCTTAAAAGAAACTTAAATAAAATATAAATCTTGAACAAAATGTTTTTAGTGACTTCCCTTAGTCTCAATGGGCTTGCCTTTTCATTTTTCTCAAAAATTGCCTAACCGGTATACAAACCGGCATACCGCCCGATATGACGGCCGGCATACCGGTGCCATACCGGATTTTGTCAAAAATGACCAATAGGTTGGCCAATTTCAAAGTTTTAAATTTCAGCCTAACCGGCATACCGGCCGGTATACCGGTGACATACTGGTCGTCTACCGGCTTTTGTTAAAATTGTACAGATTCAAATTTGAAAGCCAAAATAATTACAACTATGCCCCTACAACGGCTACAAACGACTATATCAAGATTGAAGGCTATTTAATGTTTTCCAAAGACTTGGGAAGATTTTTTACAACTCCTACAAGCCTCCATACATACTAGAAGCTCTCAAAGCACTCTTTCTCTCTCTTTCTAAGCTCTATTGTCATACATTTATAGTGAGGCTCAAATTGTAGTAGTTGTAGGTATTCATTGTCATATCTTTCATATCTACCTTGTAAGGAGAATTAATTTCTCCATAGCTACTTGTTGCTTTCATTTATTGAAGACCAAAGAAGTGGTTCTTTGGCATTGAAGAGGGAAGGTGGGAGCCACCTTGAGAAGGAGCTCATTTGTAAAGGGTTAGACAACTACCCGAAAGTTGTAAGGGTAAAGTTGGAGATTGGATCCTCCAACCGAACCACTATATAATCCTTGTCTCTCTCTCTCTTGCTCTAGTCTCTTTTTATTCTTCCATTTTTCAAGTTTACTTAGCTTAATCTCTTGTTCATTGTCAAAATTAATATCATAGTTACTTTACATATCTAATCATCATGAACCAACTCAAAACCGGAAACCACGACCTCTTGGGACTAGACCCCCAAGAAACTGAGTTGTAACGTAAGAAGTTGCGTTGGTGCTTTGAATAGATTGGTTATTGAACTAGTTGATATTAATCTCTTAGCATCTTGCTTTAAGTCTTAATTAGTTCAAATTTATAATTAGACTTGCCTTATTTCAAGTAAATTTTTAATTGCTTATTATTTTATTTATACCAATTCATCCCCCCCCCCTCTTGGTTGCTCTTGGACCAACACTTTACTTTGTTGGATGTTTTCATAAGTTATGCTCTCCGTTCAGCCTTGAAGGGTTTACCGGACCCTTGGCCATCAGAAACTTTTCCCTGGCCAACAGAAGCCTTGGCAGATGACTGCCGGTGGCTTGGACAATGAAGGTAACCCCATGAGGGTATTATGCCAGGACTAACAGAAGCCTGGCAGATGACCGCCGGAGGCTCGGCCGTTGTGGTGAAATCCTTGACCGGAGGTCGGTGCAAACGACTGCTGAAGACATGGTCAAGGGGCGAACCCATGAGGGTATTGTGCCGGGACCGACAGAAGCCTGGCGGATGACTGCCGGAGGCTCAGTTATTATGGCGAAATCCTTGACCGAAGGTCGGTAGAGACGATTGATGAAGACACGATCGAGGGGCGAACCCATGAGGGTATTGTGCCAGGACCGACAGAAGCTTGGCGGATGACCGCTAGAGGCTCGGCCATTGTGGCGAAATCCTTGACCGTAGGTTGGTGCAGACGATTGCTGAAGACACGGTCAAGGGGCGAACCCATTAAGGTATTGTGTCGGGACCGATAGAAGCCTAGCGGATGACCTCCGGAGGCTCGACCATTATGGTGAAATCCTTCCTTGGCCAGGGGGCGATGTAGACGACTGCTGAAGGTTTGACCAAGGAAGGGTCCTTGACCAACAGAAACCTGGCGGATGACCGCCGGAGGCTTGGCCAAGGGGAGAGAGTCGACTGAAGGAATGGAACTGCCGGGTTGATGGAATGCGCCCAACTAGTAGGAGAAATATACATTTTTTATACAAATTAATGGTAATATTTTATGAGGTTGAGGGCATTCCAAAGTTTACCGACAGGTGTGCTGTCCATCTCCTCCAGCTTGTAGGCTCTTTTGCCGACAACTTTGGTGATTTTGAACAGACTCTCCCAGTTGGACATGAGCTTCTGTTTCTTATTTTTCAAGACCACCTTCCGGAGCACTAGTTCATCTGGTTTGAATATCCGGAGGCGGGCATTTGTTTTGAAGCCCCTGGCTATCTCTTGTTGATAGGAGGACACTCTGATCCTGGCATACTCCCTTTTTTCCTCTGCAAGATCCAGGTCGGCAGCCAGGGTAGAGTCATTGGTTGGTTGCTCAAAGTGTTGTGTCCGGATGGTAGGGAAGCCTGTCTGTATCAGGATGACGACCTCCATACTGAAGGCCATGGAATAAGGTGTCTGGCCAGTTGATCGACGTGGTATGGTCCAGTAGGCCTAGAGTACATGTGAGAGCTCTTCTTCTCATTTCCCCCCTCTTCGTCTCCAGTCTCCTCTTGAGACCGGATGAGATGGTCTTGTTGGATGCTTTAGCCTGATCGTTGCATTGTGGATTGTAGGGGTGGAGTTGAAGAATCTGATGTCGAGCTCGTCGCATGTGTTGGAGACAAGGTCGCCGACGAACTGAGTACCATTATCCGACACTATGGCATAGGGCACGCCGAACCTGGAGATAACGTTCTTCCATATGAAGCGTTTAACATCGGCAGTTGTGATGGTGATGAGGGGTTCGGCCGCAACCCATTTGGTGAAGTAGTCAATTGATGTGATGAGGAATTTGAATCCGCCTAGAGTAGTTGGGAGCTTGCCAACGATGTCGATGCCTCATTGGGCCAATGGCCAAGGATTTGTAACTGGTTGTAGGTCCCCAGTCAGGTAGTGGATTTCTGGATCAAATAGCTGGCACTTATGGCATGTCCAAACATAGTCTTCAGCATCCTTCTGCATCTTCGGCCACCAGTACCCCTGGGTGATTGCTCGGTGGGCTAGAGATCGCCTGCCGGAGTGAAACCCTGCACTGCCGGAGTGTAACTCTTGTAGAATTGTTGGGACCTAGGCTGGGTGGATGCAGAGCGGATAGGGGCCGATCCTGGATCGTCGGTAGAGGGCCTCTATTGAAGATAGCCAGAAGTTTGTTGCCTTGCAATGGACACGATGGGCCTCTCGACGATCCTCTAGCAAAGTATCTGTTTTGAGGAAGGACAACACTTCATCCATCCAACTAGGCCCGTCGGATATGATGTTTCCTCCATGACCGTAGGCTCGAAACTTAGCTGTGAGATGATGCCGAAAGAGATTGACCAATGGTCAGAGGGAGCACAGGCGGAGACCAGCTTGGCGAGGGCGTCGGCATGGGAGTTGTATTCCCTAGAGATCTGCTCTATCCGGAAGGTCTTGAACTTCTTCATTTCTGTGAGGGCAGAGCTGAGGTACTTGCACATCCTGTTATCTCTGGCGCCGTACTCTCCGGTCAATTGATTGACGACCAGCTGAGAGTCGTTGTAGACGGAGATATTCTCAACCCCAATGTTGATGGAAAGACGGAGTCCGGAGATCAGAGCTTTATATTCTACCTCATTGTTGGAGGCCGGATAGCCGATAGACATAGCATTCTCGTGGATAATCCCTATGGGGAGACCAGAACAATGCCTGCGTCGGAGCCCCTATTGTTTGATGCACCGTCAATATGCAGTTTCCAAGTGTCCCCGTGAAAGAGCTGCCATTGTTCCGTCGGGTGCTGGGTACAATTTCCGGAGCATCGTGGAGTCAGAGTAGCAAATGAGGAGGCGACTTGTAGATCCACGTTATTGGCCGGAGACTCCATCAGAGCTTCTTGGGTGATGACCCCTGGAGAGAATTCAACGACGAAGTTGGCCAAAACCTGACTTTTTATGGCCGTCCTGGGGTGATATTTCATATCAAAGTTGGCCAGTTCGACCGCCTATTTTTAGATCCGATTGGAGAGGTCGGTCTTCCAGAGGACTGCCTTCAGCGGGTGCTCCGTCAACACCGTGATGGTGTGCTACTGGAAATATAGGAGGAGTTTTCTAGAAGCAAAAACTAAGGCAAGAGAAAGTTTTATAAGTGGTACGTATCTGGTTTTGGCAGGAAGGAGAGTTTTGTTGGTGTAGTAGACCGGCTGGTGCTCTATCCCTTCAGCTCGGCAAAGAATGGAGCTGATAGCATGTTGGGAGATGGCCAGATAGAGGAGGAGGGGCTCCATGTCCTTCGATATGACAAGCACCAGAGGGCTGGAGATGTATTTCTTCAGCTGTTGGAGGGCCTGGTCGTATTCTTCCATCCACTTGTAGCTGTGTCGGCTAGTATTTATTGCCTGGAAGAATGGTCGACAAAGATCTGATGACCGACTGATGAATCTGTTGAGGGCTGCCTCCATGCCAGTCAGCCGTTGAACCTCCTTGATGGTGGACGGAGGCCTCAGTTTTGACACTGCAGTATCTAGGAGGGGTCCACTTCTATCCCTCGGCTGATGACTAGATAACCAAAGAACTTGTGGGACCCTACACCGAAGGCAAACTTCTCGGCATTCGGATGGAGCACATGTCTTTTGAGAATCTGAAAGACTTCCATGAGATTCCAGGTGTGATCGGCCAGAAGCTTGCTCTTGACGACCATATCGTCGATGTAGGCCTCCATTGGGTCTCTGATCTACCGGGAGAACATCCGGGAGACCATCTGCTGGTAAGTGGCTCCAGCATTTTTGAGGCCGAAGGGCATGACCCTGTAGCAGTAGACTCCCTTGGGCGTGATAAAGGCTGTCTTCTCCATGTCTTCCTCTACCATTGAGATCTGGTGGTAGCCCATGTAAGCATCCATGAAGCTAAGTCTCTGGTGTCCGACAGTAGCGTCGACTAGATGATCGATCTTGTATAAAGGGAAGCAGTCCTTCGGGCAGGCATCATTGAGGTTGGTGTAGTCGACACAGACTCGCCACATGTCAAACTTATTTTTGACGACAACCGTGTTGGCCATCCATGTGGGGTATTGGACTTCCCGAATGGCATTGGCTTCCAACAGCCGGTCCACTTCCTCGAAGACTACTTGGGTGTGTGTCGAAGAGGAGCTTCATGGTCTTTGGACGACGGGGTGACGGGTGGGATCAACATTCAGCTGATGATAGATGAATGACAAGTCCACTCTGGGCATCTCGTATGGGGTCCAGGCGAAGACCTCTATGTTTGCTTTCAAAAAAATTTACCATCTCCGCCTGCTCCGGTTTGGAAAGAGAAGAACTGATAAGGAATGACCGACTGCCATCTTCATTGATCGGCACTGAGATGAGCTCTTTAATCAACTTGTCGGCTGCCGGATCACCAACATCTTCTAGAACTGGGGTGTGCGGGACCTCTACCCATTGAACTTGTTTTATCTCTTTGTTTCCCCGAATGGCTGAGATGTAGCATTGTTTTGATGCCACCTGATCGCCATGGATATCTTCATGTCGTCCGGAGGATCCAATAAACCGGACGACTTGGTGGTAGGTGGAAGCGATCGCCTGCATGGAATAGATACAGGTCCGGCCAAGGATGGCGTTGTATGGACTTGGGACATCGACAACGATGAACTCCATGTTGACCGTTTTGGACCCTGCCCTGACCGGGAGGGTAATTTTGCCGAGTGGCCAGACAGGAGCTCCGTTGAATCCGACCAGTGGGACGTCGGCAGGCTGCAAATCATTAGAAGAAAACTTGAGGGCTTCAAATAAAGAATGGTACATTACCTCGGCAGAGCTTCCCTGATCGATGAGAATGCATCGGACAATGGCCGGTCTGATACAGAGAGTGACCACGAGGGCATCATTGTGCGGCAGCTGGACTCGGTCAAGGTCCTTGTCCGTGAAAGTGATGGACCATCCCATTCGTTCGGAAGCAAACTTCCGCTTAGAAGCAGATCCGATCGTGAGCACTTGCTTTGGAGTAGAGGTCTGGTCAATTTCTGCGTGAAGGCGAGCAACAACTTCCTTGTTCTGGGGGTCGTGGATCACGTTGATCATTGGAACGTCCTCCTCCGGCTAGATGGGATGTATGGCCCTATGAATCATCTCCTGAGTTTTTTGGTGATTAATCCATTGGGCTAGGTGGCCCTGCTGCACCAGGAGCTCCAAGTACAATTTGAAGGGTTCGCACCTAGTCGTAAAGTGTCCATGTTCCTTGTGGTAGGTGCAGTGGATCCTCTTGTCTTTTGTTTTGCCGGTCGTTCCGAGCTTGTGGTTCGTCCAGGCGAAGAAAGGCTGGTTCGCAATGTGCTTCAAGACTACGTAGATTGGTTCAGTGAAAACCGTGGTCTTAGCAGTAAACTCGCGATCCTTCGGAGCCTTCGAGCCTCTTCTTCTGCTAGATTTAACAATATTAACCTGCCTCCGGCCTTATGCCGGCAGGGATGCTTGGGACTTCTAATTTGAACGCTGGGTTGCCTGTTCAGCAAGGAGATCTTCCTACTGGCAGAACTTCTCCACCCGGAGCATGAGATCATCCATGTCCTCTGAAGGGTCCGGGTGTTACTTTCTAGGTCATTCTTGAAGGAAGAGGTGGCCACCGTCTAGTCACAACCCTGGATCTTGTTAAAGAGTTCCCAGTACCTTTCAGCATACTGTTGGAGGCTCTTATCCATACGCTTCTTGAGGCTGATCAGGGCGTCGACCTGCTTGGTCTGCTTACTACTGTTGACGAATTGGGCCATGAAGACTCGCTCAAGGTCCCAGTAGCAAGAAATGCTATGTGAAGGGAGCTTGTTGAACCAAAGAGAACCCAAAGTGCTAAGGCTGGTGGGGAATACTTTGCACATGATGGTTTCGTCGGTGGTGTAGAGAGATATGATCTGCCAAAAGTAGATAAGATGGGTGTAGGCATCCGTCTTTGGATCGTACTTGGTGAACTTCAGTAGGTTGAAGCCTAGAGGGAGAGTCGCCAGTTCAATCTCTGGGATGAAGGGGGAGAGACTGAGTTGCCGGAGACTAGCGTCGACGGATGCCTTCTATTGGATGGCTCTCTTTTTTGGGCTGGGGGCCATCTGACTCTGATGATAGTTCAGATGGTCCCTGAGATCTCTATCCTTTCTGGGAGAGGGGAGTCATGACCCTGTGATGTCTTCTCTTCCGGCTAGAAGAGTCATCTGCTCCATGATTCCTGTCGAAGCATTGATGGTCCCTAGGTTGTCGGTGCCTGCGATCTGTCTCTAAGACTGCCCTGAGCTGAGTCTACGGCAAAGTGGCTTTGGCAGGGACCAAGTTTCCATCATTAAGGAGGTAAAGAGTCTCACGAGATCTTCTAGAGCGAGAACTGGATACAGCACTGGTGGAGGGTCGGTACCTGGAGGACCGGGCATGACGGTCTTCCGACTGGCACTCACGGATGGGGGATCGGCATACTGCCTTTCCTTTGTCCGATAGGCCGTGATCGTTCAGCCTTCCCTGTCGCTCCAGGTCCGACTGTCTTCTAATATGCTCAGAGTTGGTCTACAGTGCTTCTTGGAGGGAAACTGGGGAAGATGGAGGGGACCACCAGCAAGCCTTTCTATATAGTCCTTCAGGAAAGCAATCTATGAATCTTTCTGACGGAGTTGCTCATCGGGATGCTGAGAGGAGGACCCCAGCAGGTCTAAAGGTAGATCATGAGCAGCGGCGATTGTCGGAAGAGGGGCAAGAGGAAAACGACGGGGGTGGTGGTCGCGGGTATCGTCCTCAGCCATTGTGAAGGAAAGAAGCACTGAGGAAAGAGATGGATGTGAGATCACCTGAGTCTGTGAACGTTGAGTACCCAGTAGAGTCACCAAATGTGGTGACCGGAATCCAGAGGACTCTTCGGATCCTCAGTGCTTGTCCGAACAGCAAAGGATGAGTGCTTCGGATGGTTGAGCGGGTCACCTATAAGAAAAAGAGTTCCACCTGCGTGGCTCTTGCAAGACAAGGGTTAGTGCCCACCGGTCGGCAGTGACCGAGAGAGGCCTTCGATGGCTAAGTCAATAACTGTAGGAGAGGCAATTGAAAACTGAAAGAGCAGTCGGAGAGAGATATCGAGAGGGCATAGGAAAAAGATCTAGCCCTTTGAACATTACCTCAATGGTGTATTTATAACCCAACCTGACTTGGCACCAAAGATGCAAGCGTGTGATGCACACGGGGGGGGTCCCGATGATGATGTCAGTCCTATTGTGCTATTGGGCCGTCGGGTTGACCCGAGCCACATCAACAGTTGTACGGACAAGTCCTAGAGTGTCGTCATTTCCGAAGGTCATAGTTCTCTGTCACTGTCAATGGTGGACCCCTCCGGCATAAGACCGTCCGTCAGTGGAAGTTGTTCCTTCTCCCAGTGGGGAGTAGACATGCAGGGCTTCTTTGACGTCTGTGCTAGATATGCCGGAGGTTGAATGAGACTGTATGGCTGGCCCGGCTTGGCTCCTCCAGGTGTCTGGAGAGTCTTCCTTGGATGCTGAAGGGCACACGATGAACCGCCGGTTCTATCCTTCGGCTGCAGAAATGGATATGTCAGAGGTCTGTGGGACCGACGGTCCTGGATTACTCTGTGGGATGGGGGAAGGGTCCGGATTTTCCGATTGGTCCAGCTGTTTGGGTCCGGACCTTACCCGAGTGGGGTCTAGCTATCACACTATACATCATTTCTGAATTCTTTTGCATCTCTTGCATGATCTAGTGCTTGTTCATTTTCTCCCACCATCTCTCTTTCATTAACAAAATGATTTCTTGTCATATGAACAAGATTTTTGATTTCTCGCTCATAATTCATTCTCTCTCTTTCTAATTGAACAGGTCATTCCACTTGTTGGTCAGATGCACGACTTCCTCCATGAGTATGACTTATCCGATCAGGATGAACTAGTTTGGACAAATTTTGACTCTCAGGCCTATCCACTTGATCGTGTTGACTTTTGCTTCCTTTGGATCTATCATGAGAATGTTGGGAAAGATCATTTTGTCTTCTTCGTATTCCACTTTCCTGCCTCTGATCAGGGTTCTGGACTCTTTCTCTTCTCAGCTCTTGAATTTCTTTTTTCAGTCTTTCTATTACTTGATCTCTTCCTTCTAGAATCCTTACCAAATATGTGTCCCTCCTAGCATGGGAATGAGATTTGGTTCGGCTTATAGTATTTGAAGATATTTCTCATTCTAATCGAGAATATTGCCCATGTTCCTTAGAATTGGAATATTCCCTTAGACTCTGACTTTTCGATAGGGAGCTAGTCCCTTGAAGAATCGCCCTTCTTTTCTTTACGCCATTGGGAGTGGCAATTTCCAATCCTTCTCCTCTGATCTCAGAGGAAATTCTACCCTTGGTTGGTGTTACAAGATCCCGGTCTAAAATTTTTTTACTCGAAAAGAAATGGAAATCATAAGAAATCACAAGAGATTTCCTACAGATGGTGCCAATTGTGAGTGGGATTTTTCTGACTTGTCCAGAGAATGTCAATGTTGTTAATAAGGGATTTGGGTCTTTAATTCTTCAAGTCTTGGCTATGCTGCAACTATAAAAACACTTAAAAGACTCATGTCTTTCGACCGAGAGGTCTTTCATATGCTTAATTTAGAAATCTTTCTCAGATCAAACTTAATCGAAAATGTAAAATACTGAATTTTTAGGAGAGAATTCTAGTATAAGATTTTTCGTACCTCTGTTTGTATATTTTTCTTCCTTTTATACTCAATCGTTTCCTTTTTCTGACTCTGGGACCCATTTTCTATTTTGGAATATTGAAGGGTGGAGTATGACTAGACCTTTCACTTTCTGTCATTTTTAGTGCGTCTTTATTGTATTACAATGCTTAATACGCCTTTATTGCTTTCAATATCACAATTTCTGTCGTTACTTATTCTCTCTGCCTTGACACTATCTATGTAACTTTCTATCTGGAATATATTTAATGATTGGAATTTCTCATCCCAATCATTAAATATGATAAGGACTTCTCATCTTGATCAATTTCTTCATGTGGACCTTTCTCAATCTCATTATTATACTTTTATTTAAGATATCCTAAAAATTGTTTTCGACCAACTTCCTGCACTCAATGCACTTTTGTCGCGCTCATATTGCACAAGCAACGTGCACTATAGCAGTACCATTGTTGAAACACTGTTCATCCCGTTTTTTTTTGTTTAGGGACTGGTTTTAGTGCGGGAAGTATATTTTCTACTAGGGAACCATTATTCATGCGCGGGAAGGTATATTCATGCGTGGGAAAGTATATTCATGTGCGAGAATAAATGTTTCTACGTGGGAAAATAATTTTTGCATCGTATACCATTTTGTTTTGACTTTTATACCCCTAAATTTATTGTTATCTACCTCATAGCGCTAAATCCGAAATAGTACCGGTATTTGACCGGTATC
>NMUG010007865.1:0-11888 GCA_002855965.1 Monotropa hypopitys | reverse complement strand
ACATATTTTTATACACATTCTTTAAAAATAAAAAACAATTAAAATATGTAAACATTTTAAAAATTCTAAACATACAAAACAGTTTTTTAGTTTTTTACAAAAAAACTATTTTAATTCTATTTTTTAAATACATAAATGTTTAATTTTTATAATTAAATTTAAATGAGTAAATTTTTTGAATTGTTTTACTCGATTTTATTTTTTTTAGTTTTTTACAAAATTTTCTATACCGAAAATACGGATCGAGTGTCGTCACTTATCATGAGTGCCGAAAGCACGAATTAGTATCGAATACACTACTAACACCTGAAATTTTATCGTATTTTTAAGTATTGTATTACGTTATTAATTCTGTTGCCCCGTGCCATCAGCACGGGCTATGACTAGTATATATATAAATATGTATTAAAATGTGTATGAAAAATATGTGGATCCCACACCAAGATAATTGTATAATAAATATAATAGATGTGTATGAAAAATGTATAGATAATATATGTATAAAAATATGTATAAGAATGTGTATAAAAAATAGGTTGTTTATAGATGTGATGTGACGAAAAAATATGATTGAGACACTTTAAGTATGATTGAGACAATTGAAAATATGACTGAGACAACTTTGTGTTTTGTATAATAGATATGTGTGTGTTATATGTGAATCCCATGTATCAAGGTGTATTGTATAATCTATACTAATATATAAAGGGAGAGCACTAATTTGATGTCTCCCTTTTTATGTCATAATGTCAATTTTTTAATTCATAAATTACCCTTATATGAAAACTTAACTGCACGATTGCACAACTGCCCAAAACCAGCACAACTACCCATAAAATCTATACTAATCTATACTAATATATAAAGGGAGAACACTAATTTGGTGTCTCCCTTTTTATATCATACTGTCAATTTTTGAATTTCTAAATTACCCTTGTATGAAAACTTAACTGCATAATTACACAATTGCCCAAAAACAGCACAATTGCCCATGAAAACACACACAACGTGTGTGCCCAAATCGCTATAGATAATGTAAATAAGGATATTATTGTCATTTTACTAATTATTATGATTCAAGCATAACTTAAATTCTTTACAAAATTTTAAGTTATAAGCAAACTCAAGAATTCAATACAATAAACCAAGAAAAAAATGTAAAGCTATCCAAACATGACTCCTTCAAGGAAAAAACGTCATCATTAATAAAAAAGCAAGAAGAAAAAATAGAAAACAATTGGCTTCGCCCGGGTTTGAACCGGAGACCTTCAGTGTGTTAGACTGACGTGATAACCAACTACACCACGAAACCATATGTCCTGTGCGGTGGAAAACAAGGGGTTGTTCATATGTTTAATGTAAGCAATTTCCTTTGGATTCCCTCTCTTGTCAGCCTCTCGGCAAACCTAGCCATTCCCACTCTCTCGCGTCGAAAAATCTGTGAAATCAAGAGATGTCGAACTTGGACATGTCGCTCGACGACATAATAAAGATGAACAAGAAATCTGGAGGAGGAGGACGTCCTAGAGGCGGAGATCGTAACTCGGGCTCCGGACCCGTTCGTCGACTCCCGAATCGGAACGCAAATCGAACGGCTCCATATGCACCAAAGGTGAGTTCAACACTCTAAAGTTCACAATATTTATAGATCTGTGGATGGATATTTGATTTGCAGTAGTGACTATTTTCACATGGAAGCTTCAAGCGCCGGACTCTACGTGGAAGCACGACTTGTTTGCAGATCACGCGGCCGCGTATGTGCCGCAGGTAGGTCGAGTGTCAGCAATTGAGACTGGGACGAAACTCTTCATCTCTAATTTGGATTACGGGGTTTCTGGTGAAGACATCAAGGTAAGGTTTTTCTCTCACTTCTTTTTTTATCAATTCTCACTTCTAGATATTCTTTTTGTGTCCTTTTCATTTATGCTTTTCTCAAATCTTACTCATAAACACTGCTTGGCAGGTGTATAGAAGTTGTAGCTGACTAGCTGTTTGATTCCTACTACTATATTCTAGTTCTTCTGCATGGTCTGTCTTCCCAAACAGCAAGAAGTTATTTTTTTTCTTTTTGTTTGGAGCCATATTTTGGCTCAAGCTTCTTGCCTACATGCAACTGCTTGGTAAATTTTGCACTGACTCTTTGCGTATGAAGAAGTGAGTGGGAGGCCTGATGATAAAAAAATAAAAATGGATGATTGGTCTTCTACTTAGTTATATGTAATGTATGATAAGTTAAGTGAATGCGGTTAAATGTCCTTCGGAGGTAATTTTGTTTTAGTTGTAGTGTTAGTAAGCTATTGCAATGTCGTGTGTTTTCACGTGTTCGGTTTGAGAGTTGGTTCAATAATGGTTTGGGGCTCAAGTGGGTAAATGAAGACAAAAACTTTGGATTTCGATTCCTCTTTGTTTGATGTGGCTTAGTTGGAGAGTAGAATAGTAAATTTTTTATGGAGTGGAGATACTAATATATGGACCATAAAACCCTTAAAAGACCTTCTAAAAACCCTTAAAAGACCTTCTAAAAATGCTTTAAAATGAACCCTAAAATGTCAAAACATACACCTAAGGCGGCTGCCAAAACAACAAACACGGGACAACACGCCTCAGCGCGCGTTCCCTGGGCGCACCACCTTCTGGTCCGTGGCGAGAATTTGCTCTACATGCGTGTGTTGAGGCGCTCGAGCGCTCAGAACGCGCTACATGCGTGCGCGCTCCCAAAGAGCGTTAAAGGCGCGCCAAGCACTGTTGAGTTCAGGGCTTAGTCAAATTTTGATGAAAACGGAGTCCTGGAGGTCCCAGAGCGACCCAAGGACAAACCACACTTATTCCCAACACTCAAACACATATCTTAAGCCTAAAATGATTTTTATGAGAATAGACAAGCTAAGACACAACAAATGAATATGCAATTCAATGAATGCAATATTATATTGTTGGAATTAATTAAGGAATTGCTGTATTTTAGGGATTTGATTGATCTATCTTTGGTCATGTTGACCATATTCATTTCCTTTTTTTATTTTATTTGATTGGTTGTAATTATTCCTTTCCTAGAATAGGCTAGGTAGGGTTCTATATATTTGTATATTCTTTGTAAGTGGACATAACATTCAATATACATTTTCCTCTTATTTTCATTTCAATTTGGTATCAGAGCCACGAAATTTTTTGGCTTCTCTCCCGCCACCTCTGTGGCAATCCGTATCTTCCTTTTTTTCAATCGGCCTTCTTCCTCCTTGGAGGAGAAGAGACGACACAAAATTGAGGGTCTTCTGCTCGGGGGTCTTCTCTCTCATTATTTCTTTCGGGCAACTTCCTCTCTCAGGCGCCTCCCGTCTCACTTCACAGACCATCCCAGCACTCTCGCCGCCGCCTCCCTTCGCCGCCGCCTCCCTCTGCAGCTCCTCCCTCTCCGGCGCCTCTCTCCACGACGCCCTCCCTCGGCGGTGCCTCCCTCTTTGGGTGTTTTTTCCTCTGGCAAGAAGGCGTTTTTTTCTCTGGCAACAAGGCCTCTTTGCCATCGTCCAATCTACTGGAAAATCTACCGCACCTATTCTTGTCCAATTACTGGGTTTTTTTGGATTCTTAGATCTGCTTCAGTTGAAGCCCATAGTCCAAATCTGGACAAATCTCTCTACAATCGACAGTCACCACTGCAGTTCGTTGTCTCCTCATTTCAAGCTCATGGGTGATACCAGAAAGAAAGCTTCCTCATTTTTTAACCCCACGACTGCTATTGTCATAGGTACTCCAACCGCTATTCATGGTAAGTCAACTCATTCTACCTGGATTCTAGATTCTGGTGCTAATAATCATATGACCGGTGAGTCTTCTATATTTGCCTCTTCTGTTACTCCTATTGTTCAGTCAGTCTGTATTGCTGATGGATCCTCTATACCAGTTCATCATCAGGGAGATGTTTGGTTATCCACTGATATTACTCTTTCGTCTGTTTATTATGTCCCTAATTTTGCCTACAATCTTCTTTCGGTTAATCGTCTCGCTAAAGATCATAACTGTGCTATTGTATTCCTACCTTCTTGTTGCTACTTACAGGACCTACCTTCGAAGAAGATTTTTGGCAGGGGGTATGAGTGTGATGACCTCTACTATTTTGGATCTCCTATGTCCTCTAATCTACAAGCTTTGTGTTCTAGTGATTATGTTTTGCCAGATTCTCATAAATTTAACTTCAGTCTTAAAACTTTAGACTTGTGTATGCTCGTCTTGGACATGATAATTTTCAATACTTGTGCTGGTTGTTTCCTCACTTAAATAAAGCTTGCAAGGAGTCCAATTTCAAGTGTGTGGTTTGTGAATTGTCTAAACACACTCGTACCTCTTATATTCCCCGTATGCATAGAGCTCCTAGTGCTTTTGACCTTATTCATTCTGACATCTGGGATCCTTCACCTGTTACTGTATTGTCTCATCATCGTTACTATGTCACCTTTATTGATGATTACACTCGTTGCACTTGGGTATATCTTATGAAGAAAAAATCAGAAGTTTTTACTCACTTTAGAAATTTCCTACAAATGATTAAAACCCAATATCATACTGTGGTGCGAAATATTCGGTATGATAATGGTCGGGAGTATATCACTGATGAATTTCGATCGGCTCTTAATCAAGATGGAATCCTTCAACAGCTTACGTGTCCCTATACACCTGAACAAAATGGTGTGTCAGAACGTAAAAATCGTCACATCATGTCTGTTGTTAGATGTCTCTTACGAGGTATGAATGTTTCTAAATATTTCTGGCACATGTCTGTTCTCACTGCCACATATCTTATTAATCGTACTCCTAGTCGTGTCCTTCAAGGCAAAACACCGCTTCACATTCTTAAATCTAATGCTACACTCTTTTCTCTAGTGCCTCGTGTCTTTGGATGCACTTGTTTTGTGCAAAATAAGAGTCCTACCCGCACTAAACTTGATGATAAGGCTATTCGTTGTGTCTTTTTAGGATATTCCTCCATGTCAAAGGGATACCGGTGTTATGATCCTATTACTCGTCACATATATCATACTTTGGATGTTACTTTTCTGGAGACTGTTCCTTTCTTTCCAGGTTCTTCTCCCTCTGCAGGAACAAATACCAGTGGAACATGTTGTGGCCAAGGATTCCACATTACCTAGGCCCATTCCTATTCTTGATTCCACTGGTGACTCATTGCCTCATGTTATCATTCACGATCCATTGCAGGTGTACTCCCGCCGTCCTCGCTCATCTGAACCCCTGCCAACGTCTTCTCCAGATTCAGGTATCTCTTTTTCTCCCTTACCTTCTGTAGTTTCCACTGATATTGCCTCTCCCCATTACCCTACACGTGTTCGTCGCCCACCTACTCGTTATCTTTTGGCTGAGAGTACTAATCATTATATTTCAAAGCATGTATCTTATCAGGGCCTCTCTGCTTCCTATAAAGCATTTGTAAATCAGGTTGACTCAGTCTCTATTCCTCGTTCTGTCCATGAGGCCCTCCAGGATCCTAAATGGGTTGCTGCCATGAAAGCGGAAATGGATGCTCTTCAGGACAATCAGACATGGGAGCTTGTCGATCTTCTGACAGGTGAGCGTACTGTTGGGTGTAAATGGGTGTTTAGTCTGAAACACTTGGCGGATGGATCTATTGATCGTTATAAGACACGTTTGGTTGCCAAGGGATTTACTCAGGTCCCTGGTAAGGATTTTGGGGCCACCTTTGCTTCGGTGGCTAAGTTAACTACTGTTCGCCTTCTTATTTCATTAGCTGCTTCTTTTGATTGGCCTCTTCATCAGCTTGATATTAAAAATGCTTTTCTGAATGGAGATTTGACTGAGACAATTTATATGGATCCTCCACCGGGATTTCGGCCTCAGGGGGAGTGTTCTGGGAAAGTTTGTCGTCTTCGAAAGTCTATCTATGGCCTGAAACAGTCTCCTCGTGCATGGTTTAGTCGGTTTAGCAATGTGGTTCTCAGTATGGGATTTATTTAGTGCCATTCAGATCACACATATTTTATTCGTCGCCAGTATCAAGGGAGGTATATTATTATCTCTGTCTATGTTGATGATATTATTATCACTGATGATGATGCATCCGGAATTGCTCAAGTACATCATTTGACCTGAGTAAAGCATGACCTGAGTACATCATTTGATGTTAAGGATTTGGGCTCTCTTTGTTATTTTCTTGGTATTGAGGTTGCTAGGTCTCGCCATGGTATCTCGTTATCCCAGAGAAAGTATTCTCTAAATCTCTTTCAGGATACAAGTATGCTTGGGTGTAGACCTGCCTCTTCCCCTATGGACCCAAACCTTAAATTAACTACAGAGCTGGGAGAGTTATTACCAGACCCTTCAGTGTATTAACGTCTTGTGGATCGTCTTATCTATTTAACGAACACAAGACCGGATCTTACTTTTTCCATTAGTGTTGTGAGCCAATTTATGCATTCACCTCGTACGTCTCATTTGGATGCTGTCTACCATATCCTTCGATACCTCAAGACTTGTCCCGGTCTTGGGCTTTTCTTTACAGCTAGAGCACAGTCAGGTCTTTCATGCTTTACAGATGCTGATTATGCAGGCTCTAATGGTGACAGGCGCTCTACCTCTGGTTTTTGTACCTTCCGTGGCAGTCATCTTATATCTTGGAAGAGTAAGAAACAAGCTGTTGTCTCGCGTTCTTCTGCTGAAGCTGAATATCGTTCTATGGCTCAGGGCACATATGAGTTGCTTTGGCTCCGATCCCTTCTAAATGAGTTGGGTTTTCCAGTAACAGGCTCGTCTACTTTGTTTTGTGATAACAAGTCTGCTATTATGTTATCTTCGGATTCAGTTATTCATGAAAGGACTAAACATGTGGAGGTTGATATTCATTTTATTCGGGAAAAAGTTCGATCTGGTGTTATTACTCCAAGTTTTGTTCGTTCATCTGATCAAACCGCTGATATGTTTACCAAGTCTATTGGTACTACGCTTCTTCAATCATCTCTTGGCAAGTTGGGTCTTGTCAATATCTTCACCCCAACTTGAGGGGGAGTGTTGGAATTAATTAGGGAATTGCTGTATTTTAGGGATTTGATTGATCTATCTTTGGTCACATTGACCATATTCATTTTCTTTTTTTATTTTATTTGATTGGTTGTAATTATTCCTTTTCTAGAATAAGCTAGGTAGGGTTCTATATATTTGTATATTCTTTGTAAGCGGACATAACATTCAATATACATTTTCCTCGTATTTTCATTTCAATTCATACGAATGGGCATCTCCATCGGAAGCCACATCCTCAGCAAGCACGATGAGTCAAATCATCATCCGGGATCGACGAGTGGAGAACTAATCTACAACTACCCTGAACCAAGAATAAAACCTGAAAAAGCTACTGACCTTGGATAGTTTTGCAACTTATATCTAAAGTACAATTTGCCTAACAACATACTAAAATTTCAGGAAAATAGTCAAGAAACTAAAAATACTAACAAATTGCTTGCAGTATTTTTCTTTGAATTTTTTGTTGCTAAATTTAAGCTTACAAAAACCGAACTTTTATGTGCACGAGTACCCCGAGTCACGACATGAGGTGGAAATCATATATCTGCCAAGATTTGCTTGGAATCATTGTAACTTGTAAGACTAGTGCTAAAAACAGCTTCCTAGATTTGTGAAAAATTTTATGTAGGCCAGTGTGAAAGTTAGTGTTGAAGGCTGGTTATAAGCAGATTTTGTGGTTGATGTAGGACTAAACCTGAATCATAATGGTTTGCAATGATAATGAAGATTTGGTGGGTTATCTAAACTAAGAATTTCCAAGGATGGTCTATGCCTTGTTAATCATGAGCGGAGGGAAATGATGGAAAAAGGGTCAAGTGGGTCTACTGAGTTGGGAAAACCCTCAGGATAAGTGTAATTTTAATAAATATTTTTCGTATTTGACCCCGTAAGTATCTAGGAAGCACGGACACGCCTACGGGGTTGCCGTATGCGTGTCGGACACGCCGGGGACATGGCAAAATACGTATGGAACACGCCATTTGGCGTGTCCTATAATTTATTATTTAATTTGGAGCAGGACACGCCGGGAACACGCGGGGGACACACGGGGAACACGCCAGGGACCAAAAACAATAATTTTTAAATAATTTCGGTGGTAATTTTGTAATAACTTATATGTTTTGGGTTTAAAGGTCATATATTATAATATATTTAGTAAAACAAATATATCCCTCTCGAAATATATTATAATATATTTCGGTGGTAATTTATAATATATTATAATATCTATTATACATTATAACTCTTTGTCCCAGTCATATTCTCAATTTGTCTCAGTCATACAATTCTATCCCAGTCATTAATCTATACACGGTCCCAGTCACATTTTTATGTCCTAGTCAGCGTCTTAGTCACAATTTTTTGACACATCACACAACTCTTACAATTCTCTTCTGAATACACGGGCCCGTGTGTGGCCCCACGTGTGGGGCGCACACATGTCTCAAAAAATGTGCCAACGACACGGGTCACCGCTCACACTTTTTTGACACGTCACACAACTCTTACAATTCTCTTCTGAATACATGGGCCCGTGTGTGCCCCACGTGTGGGGCCCACACGGGCCTCAAAAAAACATGCCAACGGCACGAGTCACTGCTAGTATTTATAAAACAAATGCATATATTTCGGTGGTAATTTACTAAATATATTATAATATATTTAGTAAAACAACTATATCCACCGGTATAAAAATAGTGCTGAAAGTTGTCTACACTCCAACAGATTGTTAGTTAAATTAATGTACTTATTAAAAATATATTTTTATATAAATATTTAAAAAATTTGCCGTGTCCCCGCCGTGTCCGTGTCTCCATTTTTTTTAAAAATCCGTGTCTCATGTCCGTGTCCGTGCTTCATAGGTAAGTATTGTAAAGGTATTTGCAGACCCAAGTAAACTTATAATTTTCTTCTCCTCTATTATGGCCAAATTTATGGTGCTCAGTATATGATCCCAATGCACACAAATCATAGCTCCAACTCTCCTGTTACAACAGTATGTTGGTGTCTGGAAAAGTGACCTTAGAGTTTTTTCCCCCAGGTCAAGCTGGGAATTGCATAGGCTCAGCCCCCATCATAACTCGATTAAAGACCACTTCCTTAGCTCAACCTCAACCCATCGTGTCATTGAACTTTTGGCTGAGAAAGGCTCCGTTCAAGCTTCGCTTGATGTTAAACTCATTGATTCTAAACCAAGCTTAGTTTATTCCACACTAACTATATTAGGTAATAGCGCAGGACCGAATAGCTGAGCTTTAGACTTTCTCAGCTCTATTAGTGTTCCTTGTGCATGTTTTGTGTGTAATAAACTTTTAATGTTGTCTCCATGAACTGCTGTAGCTAATTCAAAGACGCTGAAATTGTAAAGATTTATTTTGTGTTGAATAAGATTGTTTTCGAATTCGGTACAGGAGCTCTTCGCGGAGGTTGGGGACCTAAAACGATATTCAATTCATTATGATAGGAGTGGAAGATCAAAGGTACCACATCAAGTTTGGCACACGCCCTTCCAGGAATTGTCCGTGTCCTGCTTAGTTAATAAACATTATTTCTGTTAGGGAACAGCAGAAGTAGTCTTTTCACGGCGAAAAGATGCTGAGGCGTCTGTCAAACGGTACAACAATGTTCAGTTGGATGGAAAGCCTATGAAGATTGAGATTGTAGGGACAAATATTGCAACCTCTGCTGCTCCATCTCCTCGTACAACTGGCATGTTTGGGGATCAAAATGGTGCACCAAGAAGGTTTGCTCTCCAACCGTACATTTTTTTCTGATCCTCAAATTGATGAATGTTTCAATTGCTCAAAGTCCAAGTCTTTGATATCCTTATTAAGAATGTGAAATCATTACCTGACTTTGGCATTGAGATGACCCACAGCTAAAATATGGCTATATTGTATACATGCAAATACAAGAAGAGGTCAGTTTTCTAATAAATCTCGATCTCTTTGTACTATTTCGTTTTTATGTAATAACAAGACGACAATCATTCTACCCAAATGGAATCTGATATAACTTCATGGATCTATGAATGGCCTGCTAGGTTTATACTCAAGCTAATGATACACGTACTGACCCAGATACACAGAAGTTCAGAAAAATTGAGATCCGAATCCTGGATCTCAGGTCACTGATATTAAGCCACAGGAAGACTTACAGATTGTGGGAGGAAAAGAAGCAAAAAAAAAAACCAATTATAACTCTCCACCACCTCTCCCTCTCTTTCCTCCTCCATTTATTCATTACGTTTCTCTTCCTTGCCTCTAACCAACTTTCCCTCCAAAAAAGAAAGGAGCAACCAAAAAAAAAAAAAGAAAACAAAAAAAGAAAATAGGCAATATTAATTTGAAGTAATTTACGGATCGACCCCTATGGTGTATCCTTCCTTCCTTCTTGAAACCCACCTTGTCCTCAAGGTGGGAATGAAGGAAACTGTTGTTGCAGCTTGTACAAAGGTTGTTCCCAAGTAGCATCTTCAGTCACCGAATTTGACCATTGGACGAGGACCATAGTGAGAGTTCTGTTGTTCATCACAATCTTTCTATCCAGAATTGCTAAAGGAGCTTCATGGAGTTGCCCTGTAGCTGTTGGAAGGGGTAATGTGGAATTGGATGGAACGGCATGCCCCACTTTTCTTTTGAGCTGAGACACGTGAAAGGCCGGATGGAGTTTGGAATCAGGTGGTAATGCTAGCTTGTAAGATACTGGTCCCAGCTTTTGAGAGATCTGAAAGGGTCCATAGTATTTTGGGGATAACTTTGGGACACGTCTTCCAGCTATAGAGTTCTGTTTGGAGCTTCAGGTACACCCAGTCTTGTTCCTCAAACACTCTTTCACTTCTCTGTTTGTCTGCCATTTGCTTCATTCTATTCTGAGAGGTATGGAGGTGGGTTTTTAGGATCTTCGTCATGGTTTGTCTGTTTTGTAGAGTTGTATCCACGATAGCTAATGGAGAGGTCCATAGTTCTTCCAAGTTGGGGGTGGTTGACCATATAGTGCTTCATAAGGAGTTGTTCCAGTGGAGGCATGATAAGTTATGTACCACCATTCAGCTAGAGGCAGCCACTTTGCCCATTGTTTGCGTCGATCTCCAGCCATACACCTTAGGTAATTCTCCAAATAGCTGTTTATAACCTCTGTCTGGACATCTGTCGATGGTAAGCAGAGCTTAGGCAAAGCATAGTTCCCTGAAGTTGGAACAGAGTCTTCCAGAATGCACTGGTAAAGATTGGGTCTCTATCAGACACAATGGTAGTTGGCATGCCATGAAGTTTGTAGACATCATCAAGGAAGGCTCGTGCCACATCAGTAGCTTTGTATGGGTGTGCCAAAGGAATGAAGTGCGCAGATTTTGTCAGTCTATTTACCACAACCAGTATAACTGACTTTCCATTCGAAGGTGGAAGGCCTTCAATGAAATCCATTGATATGTCTGACCAAATCCTTGTAGGTATGCGCAGTGGTTGTATAAGACCAAGGGTCTTGACATTCGCTGACCTATTCCTTTGGCAAATATCACATTCCTCCACGTAGGTCTGCACATCTTTCGTCATCCCTTTCCAATAGAAAGTTTGTTTCAGTCTTCGGTAAGTTCTCTCAACACCAGAATGCCCTCCTGTAGCACTGTTATGATGTTCTGTTATGAACAGTTTCTTAAGGGTTGGGGAATTTCCCACGACCAGTCTGGTCTTGTAGTACAACAACCCATGTTGCCAAGAATAATGTTGATGGTTTTGGGGGTTTGCTTGTACTGCAGACGCTAACTTTTGGAGTTCCAGGTCATTGGCTAAGCTAGCTTTCAAGTCCTTCACCCATCCACTCAGAACTACAGATAAGGCTTG
>NMUG010007864.1:0-11890 GCA_002855965.1 Monotropa hypopitys | reverse complement strand
TTAAGGAAAAACTAGAATCCATAATTCAAAAATTTCAAAGAGTCTATGATTCTGTTTTATAATAACCACAAATCAAATCAATACCTATACATTATAAATTTGGAGAATCAAACCAATTCATAAAATTCTTACAACCAAATCCATCCAAACTAATTAAAATGGTTCGGTTTTGGGTTTAAAACACAATTTATTTTCAAACTACAATACTATGCTTTTAATCTATTTAAAATACTTAAAATTGCATAAACAAATGAAATCAAAGTTACATAAAACTAATTCTATTAAATCTAAACTGTATCTGTAACCGAGTCGATAATCGAACAGTTATGGAAATTGAGGTAGGGTATTGGGTAGACAAAATGGTCATGGAAAGTCACTCTTACCCTCCACCGGCACCCAAGAAGACGAAAGGGCAATCTCGTTATCAGAAGTTGATGCACGGTGCCCTAAGTCGGCATGCTTATAAGGGAAAGGAAATTAAAATACCAGACATCAGGCGTCTGGAAAAAGAAGAATTCGTCGCTGTGGAAGATGACGGTTATTATTCTGATGAAAAAGAAAGCAGATCATGTTTCCTGGGTTCTAAATTTCTATCCAGATCTAGATCTGTTGGGGACAAAGACTTGATGGAACTAGTCAAAGCCCAAGCCCAAACCATCAGGCGTTTGGACGGAGAGATGAACTGTGTGGTCCAGTAACAAAATCCAAAGGGGGCAGACCAAGCGCCACCGGCGGTCAACGCTTCAGAGGACCAAGAAAGACACACCCACCCTAGGGCTGTTGGGAACCAGGGAACCCAATGCCTTGGGAAGGGTTCGTGGTGCTAATAGGAGAGGAAGGAATCCACCTCTCCCCCTTCAGAGATGGAGGCAGGTAGTTAGGGATTTCCAACAACCTAGTGAACGCCACAGCCACGCAAGAAGTCATATAAATGAGGCAAACCAGGCAAGATCAGTTGCCTCTATCATAGACCTAAGGGAGCAAATGATGTGACAAAGGGCTCTTGTTCAAGCACAACAGAACCAGTAGAACCGATGTGGGGGTGAAGCAGTCCCAAAAGACCTAAATGACTTGCGACGATGGATTGATGAGCATCTCAGGAGCAGGGGAACTGCACAGGAGACGATCAAACGTACAGTCCAGCAGATCACTTCTTCTCCTCTGTCAAAGGCGATAACATCTTACAGGATCCCCAGGGGGTCACCTTTCCTAATTTTCTAAAGTACGATGGGAAGGTAGATCTCATTACTCATCTGAAAATTAACAACAAACTCTCATCCTCTACGAGGGTGATGAGCTTCTTTATTGCAAAATGTTCGCCTCGAGTTTGGAGCATTCAGCTCTAACATGGTATCACAAGATCTTAGCGCAATCCATCACTTCTTTGGAATCGTACGTAGAGATGTATAATGAGATCGAGGATTTCACCGAGAAGTAGGCAGTCTCCATGTTCAGGTTGGGGCTCTCCTTTGGTGAGAAACTGAGAGAGTCCCTAACCTTGAGCCCTGTGGAGACCTTTTCGGAGCTCATGGAGAGGGTGGAGCAGCATGCCAAACTGGATGAAGAACAATACAGGGAGGCAGGCCGTACTACCAACAAATCCCACCGCGCTAATATGATGGAATCAGAAGAGAAGAAGAAGTAGAAGAAGAAGAAGAAGAAGCCCGGAGCACGACAGCAATCTCCCGAGCAGCGGGATCATGCTCCTGTCATACAGGAGACTAATTTCAACCGACAACCCGTCCTGAGGATGCCCAGATCGGGCCCAGACTTATGCAAGGCAATCAGAACAGTGTTCAATGTGCCCATCTTTTGCCTTGTATATCCCCTGTAGAACGAGTCTTTTTAGAAGTGGCCTGCACCAATGAGGGGGAACATGGAATAACTCGAAGCTTCAGGGCTGAAATACAGTTATCACCGATAGTTCGGTCATATGACCGAGCAGTGCCATGACTTCAAAGAGTTCTTGGAGGAGCTGGTGGAGGCTGGTCATTTGACTCAATACCTTACCCAGACGCTCGCCTGGGAAAACAGGCCTAGGCGGGGACACAAGTGAGGTAATGCTTCAGATGAGGACCACACCCCTGCTGGCGTCATCAACATGATACATTGTGGAGAAGACTATGTGAGAAGGAATCAAGCTAGGGCTCAGAAGAGAGGGGAGGCTTCAGAGTAGCATGTCCTCCAGTTGGACTAGAAGAGACAAAGAGAACAAAACCCTAAGACAGCCTAAATCTCATTCTCAAATGCCAATCTAGAGGGGGTCACCTTCCCGCACAGTGATACCCTGGTGATCACTCTTAATATCAATACATTCGACATAGAGCGGGTCTTGGTGGATCAAGGAAGTTCTATAGAGATCCTTTACTTCTAATCCTTCTAAAAGATGGGACTGGCACAGAAAGATTTGAAGGAAGCTAAGATCCCCCTAATTAGGTTCAGTGCGATCATAGTGTGGCCTCTAGGATCCATTGTCCTTCTTGTCCGGGCTGGGCGGGTTACTAAGGAAGATGAATTCCTGGTGGTAGATCTCCCATCAGCTTACAACTCCATAATTGGCCGTACGTGGTTGCACAGGATGGGAGCCATACCATCCACCTACCACTGGGTGATCAAGTTCCCTGGTCGAACCAAAAATCATCCAGAAATTGTTTTTTGGCGTCAATCAAACACACCCCAAGTGCAGAACATGTGAAGACCATAGAATTCCCAGATCAACCAGTCCTTGAAGATGTGGGTGTGGACCCCAATACCCGTGTGGTGGAAAACTTGAGAAAGGTTCCCGCACACGATTATAACGAAGATAGGTATTTCCTACTCGGGGAGGAACTCACTGAAACGGATGCCTCCGAGTTGGAGTGAATGTTGAGGGAAAACATAGACGTATTCGCTTGGACTCTGGAATAAATGCCCGGGATAGAGCCAAACATTATATGTCACCACCTTAATGTTGATCCATGCCATAGACCTATCATACAGAGAAGAAGAAGATCAGTCGCTCATCATGCAGAAGTTGTGCTTGAAGAAGTATATAGGTTATTGAAAGCAAATGCAATAAGAGAAGTGTACTATTCTGAGTGGCTGTCTAATACAGTCGTTGTAAAAAATAAAAATGGAACGTGGCGTGTGTGTGTTGATTTCACTAGTCTTAATAAAGCTTGTCCAAAAGATAGTTTTCCAATGCCTAAAATTGATCAATTAGTCGATTCCACGACAAGATACAAGTTGTCACGACTCATATTTTATAAATGCTTTTCTGGAATTTAATTTTCAATTTAAAATTGATTTACAGATTTGGATTTGGATCCCTTAAAGTATTTTGGCGTTGGATTTATGTTTTGGGTCCCCTCTCAGTTCATTTATAGCGCTCGTTTTGGGTTCGAGTCATTTCGGGGAGGTTCGGGTTCCCTTGGCAACTAAATCCCACCTTAAGGACCTTTGCATCAGTGCATGCAATGGTGCAAAGTGGTGCTGTTTGAGTTGCATCGGTGCATACAATGATGCAGGTGGTGGATTTTGGTTATGGAACATTTGCATCGGTGCATGCACCGGTGCAAAGTGGTTCTGAAGGAATTTGGTGCAAGTTGCATCGGTGCATGCACCGGTACAAAGTGGATATGTGTTCTTATTTACTTGTTGCATTGGTTGTGTATCGGTGCAGAGGTGATTGCACCAGTGTATGCACCGGTGCACAGAGTGTTCAGACTACTCATTAAGGGTATTTTTTGGCATTTGGCTTTGAGGGGGTATATAAGAGAACCTTAGCCCGAATTTGGGCATTTCTCCTTCATTATTCAACCCTAGAGCACCTCACACACACTCTCTCTCTACCTCTATAGCAAACCCTCTCACTTCTCTCTAAATTCTAACCGTCATCCAAGCTTCAGTTGAAGAAATTGCAAGGATTAAAGGTGTTCTACGCGTTGAGGGCTCTCCGGTAATGTACGTTTCGAAGGCACATCTTCAAAATCGGACTCAAGGTGTTCTTTGTATCTCTTTGAGGTAGGATTTACTTATCCCTGGTATGTTTTTGGTTGTGTATTCTTGCATCTCCCTCCTTGAATGCTTGAAATTACATGATTTATGCACCTAGATTCATGTTGGAGAAATTGGTCTAGGTCAAGGGTTTGTATAATGAAATTGGTAGTGGTTTTGTAGTCTCTAGGGATGTCTTCATCTATTCTATGGTTCAATTTTATGTCTTGAATATCCTATTGAAAATCCCTAATTTTGGTGTAAATCCTAGAAATGGAAATTGGGACTTTTGTCTCTCTTGTGGTCATTCATTGAAATTGAGTTGAATTTTATATAATTGGGTATAACTGGTGTAGAGTGGATGCATTGGTCACATTAGTTATGTGTAATGAATTTTGATGCATCGTGGGTCACTTGTCACATTGTTGAATCATGAACATTATTGAACTTGAACAATGACCCACATATTAAAACATTTGCCTTGGCTAGGAAATGTGTTATGCTAGAACGAATTCACTTGAATAAGAAATACTTGGAACAACGTGACTTGCTAGCTTTAGCTAGACGTGGTAACAATGATATGGGATTGATTTACTTATATATGGGAATAGACTTGGCTAGATGATTCCTGGGATGGTCGCTTCATCCACGATATTGTGCACAATAGGGGTGACGTTAACCCTCCCAACGGTCTTTGGGGATGACGAAAAGGAATGGTTAGTATGTCGGCCATCTACTACACCAATCCTAACCTATCAACATTACACTTCGAAAACATAATAAACGAGAATTTGGGATAACCTGGAAGGGACTTGGCTAAATGCTTCCATGGTGTATCCATTGTATAAGATCTATGAACAAAACGTAAACGGGAATATATCATACTACGGAAATAAGATGACAATTCATGCACATGGTCATTTCAGATACTTAGCATAGTAGTCCATTGTTAGTAGAGTTTGCATACAGATAGATTGATTGGGTTCATATGGTAGTTGTCGGATCATTATCTATCTTGTTAGTCTTGTACATCATCCTATATTATGTGCTTGACACTCACACACGAGTCCACACCAGCCTTGGACATGCTAGACGATAGGTATTTCCTACTTTGGCATGACGCCCTTCTTTTTATATCTTTTCAGGTGTTGATCCTTCACTTGAAGGACGTGACGCTTAGCTGGCTTTTGGAAACATTTTGAAGAAGCCCCTTTTATTTTGGTATTTCATTTATGCTCCTTTGAGCTTGTATTGTAGTGTAGAAGGTTTTTAACACTTGTACTTGTACCTCTCTCTCTACACTATGGTGTGATTGTACTTATTTTCTTTTCTCTTTCTCATTCATGCCAGGATTTTCATATTTGCGTGGTTGGGTTAATGTAATGGTGATTTAGTTATTTTCTTTATAATTTCAAAAAAAATGGTTTGAAAATCTGGAGCGTGAAAACTTGTTATCATAGCTTTCAGTTTCGAAAACTTAGGCCTTTGGGGAGACTCTTAGTCTCAATGGGTTGCAATGGATTTCATGTGTTGCATGAGTTGCATGAGTTGTATGGCATTACATTGTATGGCATAGGTATGCCTCGACTTGGTATATTTGCATGTAGGGTGTGGGCAATAAATTCTAAGTGTTGTACTCCTCATGGTTGTGACTTTGTTGGTTGTTTCGATTGTTATTCAATTCCTTGAAGGATGGTATCTAGTCGTTACTCTTATCAGTAAATCTCTGTGTTAGGAGTTGAAAGTTTTCTTGAATCCTGTCTCGATTTCACTTTCTTATGTCTTTATCATTCCTTCTTGTAGAATATGGGTCAGTGTCGTGCCATGGGAAGGGTTTCATGGTTGTCGGGGTGCGAATGCCCCAGATGCTATCAGTGAAGAGGTCGATGATAGGATGCGTGGGGTGGAGGATGAGGCACCTCCAGTTATTCCAATTCCAGTTCCGGAGGGGTTAGTTTCCCCTAGTCAGTTCGCTAGAGAGCTTGCGGCCGCTATGGTCGAAGCCAGATGAGGATTCGTTGCTCCCAGGGAGAATGCGGGAAACCGTATTATCGAATTCTTATGAGAGTTCCGTCGCATGGATCCTCCTAAGTTCCATAGTAAGGGAGATCTCCTTGAAGTGGATCATTAGATATCGGAGATTCGGAAGGTGTTAGATACGTTGGAGATTACGGAGGGCAAGTTGTGGATTTCTTTTGCCACATATCAATTGACGGGTGAGGCAAGCCAATGGTAGAGTTCTATTCTTGAGATGCGTCGAGGGAGTTTGCTGGCCAATAGAGATGCCGATCCACATGCCATCATTGATCCTATTCGGGGTATGTCATGGGCCGAGTTCCAGTCTATCTTTGAATGGCAGTATTTTCCAGAGAGCTTCAGAGATCAGCTCCGAGAGCAGTTCGAGAAGCTAGAGCAAGGAACTATGACCATGTCTCAGTATTCTATGAAGTTCCATGCGTTGTCTAGGTTTGCTACGGATTTGGTGAGCTCTGAGGAGAGGAAGTGCAAGTGCTTTGAGAAGGGCCTTCATTCATCGGTCCAATGGCTAGTGATGAGTTAGCGGATTCGCCACTTTGCTGATATGGTGGAGTATGCTAGAGCTATAGAGACGAAGAGATAGATGTCCAAGGAAGTGAAGGGGTGGGAGCCGTATCACCAGGTATCAAATTCTAGTTCATTGTCAGGAAGTTTTGGGAAGAAGTGCCAACGGGAACAGTCTCGCTTTTCCAAGGGCCAGAGATCACAGGGTAGTACAGGATCCGTGTAGAGTCCTATTGTGTGTCATCGGTGTGATCAGTCTGGGCATATTCGGTCAGAGTGCAAGGCCATTGCTTATTATGATTGTGGCCGGGTGGGTCATATAGCCAGAGATTGTCCGAGGAAAGCTAGTGGTCGCAGTGATGTAGGTTCAGTGCAACAGTCGCAGATTTGACATCAACACCCTATTCAATCAGGATCAGCTAGTTCAGGTCAGGCTTCTCGTACTAGTGGGGTTACAATCCCTACTAGACCAGTACAGCATTTACAGCAGAGAGGCAGTCATCTTCATGGTACTACTACTCATGGCAGAGCATATGCTATCCCTACAGCTTCAATTCCTTCGAATTTGCAGCAGCCAGAGACGTCGCTAGTTCGTAGTATGTTCCTCATTTATAATTCTTGGGCTAGTGTTCTGTTTGATTTGGGTGTATCACATTCGTTCATCGCCGCATCTTTCATTCGTGCATTAGAGTTGGATGTGGATGTTCTAGATCCACCTTTGTTTGTAGATACTCTCGTGGAAGGTCGTGTTCGTTTAAACCACGTTTTCCGAGGTTGTGAGTTGATGATGGAAGATCGTCATTTCATCTTTGATTTCATTGTGTTGGGTATGTCGGGTTTTGACCTTATTCAAGGGATGGATTGGTTGTCTACCTTCCATGCCACTATTGATTGTTATCAGCGTCGGGTCCGGGTGCATTCTCCAGATGGAGATTATTTCTATGTTTATGGGGAGAGAAAGGAGACGTTGGACGCTTGTTTTTATGATTCCAAGGACCGGGATTCTATCAGATGTCTTCTAGCAAGCCTTAGTCTTGATGACGATGTTTCTCACCGTGGAGAGTTACCCCTTATGGTTTGCGAGTTTTCGGACGTCTTTCTGGAAGAGTTGACGGGTTTGCCTCCTAGTCGAGAAGTTGAATTCTCTATCGATTTGCTACTAGGAACATCACCTATTTCAATTCCACCTTATCATCAGTTGAGAGTCCGTGCCAAAGATATTTCCAAGACTACTTTTCGCATGCACTATGGTCACTACGAGTTCGTGGTTATGCCGTTTGGTTTGACGAATGCCCCTGCAACGTTCATGGATCTCATGAACCGTATCTTTCGTATCACCTTGATCATTTTATTGTGGTATTCATGGATGATCTTCTTGTTCATTCGGCGTCAGAGGAAGAGCACCAGATTCATCTTCGGGTTGTGTTGAAGTTATTGCGAGAGCACCGTTTGTATGCCAAACTTAGCAAATGTGAGTTTTGGATACCCGAAGTGAAGTTTCTTGGCCATGTCGTCTCTGATGGAGGTGTGTCAATGGATCCTAGCAAGGTCGATGCAATTTTGCTATGGCTGCGTCTGAAGAATGTGTTCGATATCCGTAGTTTCCTTGGTCTCGTGGGTTACTATAGACGCTTTGTTTTCGATTTTTCTCGCCTAGCAACTCTGATGATGCGCTTGACCCAAAAGAGTATTCCGTTTGTTTGGGACGATTCATGCGAAGCCGCATTCGAGGAATTGAAGAATTGGTTGACTATAGTTCATATCCTTATTGTACCAGAATGGGGAGCAAGGTTTGTAGTTTATTGTGATGAATTGCACGACGGTTTGGGTTATGTTCTCATGCAAGAGGGAAAGGTTGTGGCTTATGGTTTGAGGCAATTGAAAGAGCCTGAACGAAATTATCTTACACACGATCTAGAGCTTGCAGCTATCGTATTTGCGTTGAAGATGTGGCGCAACTATCTCTACAGGGAAAAGTTTGAAGTATTCTCTAACCATAAGAGCTTGAAGTACTTGTTTATACAAAAAGAGTTGAATCTATGACAACGACGATGGATGGAGCACTTGAAAGATTATGACTTTGAGTTACATTATCATTCGGGAAAAGCTAACGTAGTGGCGGATGCCTTGAGTCGAAAGTCATCTCATCTTGCAAATTTGGTCGTACGTGATTGGAAGTCCATGGGGGATTTGGGTTCATTTATTTTGCATGCAAAAGAGATCGGGAAGCGAGCGACCTTCTGCAACTTATCGATTCATTCAAAATTATCTCAATAGGTCATTGAAGCACAATTCAACGATACGGAAGTGTTAGCCTTTCGAGCGAAGTTCCTTAGCGGAGATGCGCGGCAAGGGTGGATAATTCATATGGATGTGAGTTTGCGATTTTGCGACCGGTTGTTTGTTCTATCTTTTGCCGAGGAGGTATACTTCACGAGTTTCATCACTCGCCTTTAGCCGTTAATCCGGGTAGAACAAAGATGTACCATGATCTTAAGCATCAGTTTTGGTGATCGGGTATGAAGAAAGATGTCGCTATGTTTGTCGTTAGATGCCTCATGTGTCAACAAGTCAAGGTCGAACATCAACGTCCTGCTGGTTTGCTACAACCGTTGCCAATTGCCAAATGGAAGTGGGAGCACGTTACGATGGATTTCACTATGGGTTTGCCAAAGTCTCCAGGAAGTCACGATGTCATTTGGATTATTGTTGATCGTTTGACGAAGACCGCACATTGCTGATTCGAGTTGCCCAATTAGTTGATTTGTTGAGCCGATTATACATTCAGGAGATTATTCAACTACATGGAATCCATTCGTCTATTGTATTCGACCGAGATCCGTATTTCACATATCGATTTTGGCATAGATTACAAGGTTCTCTTGGTTCAAAGATCTTATTCAGCACTGCTTTTCATCCGCAGACTGACGACCAGTCAGAACGTACTATCCAGATTCTCGAGGATATGCTTCGGGCATGCATGTTAGACTTTCATGGAAGAAGGGTCGATCATTTTTTATTGATAGAGTTTGCCTACAACAACAGTTATCGCTCCAGTATTGGTATGGCTCTGTTTGAAGCCTTGTATGGTAGGCCATGTAGATCACTCGTATGTTGGATGGACGTTGGAGAGTCAGCAATTATTGGACCAGAGATGACGCAGCAGATTACCGAGTAGATCAAGTTGATTCGTCAAAGATTTCTTACTACTCAAAGCCGTCACAAGAGTTATGCTGATAAACGTTGTGTCCCCTTATTATTTTAAGTCGTGGATCATGTGTTTCTCAAAGTATCACCTCGTCGTAGTATTTCTCGCTTTGGAAAAAAAGAAAAGCTCATACCGCGTTTCATTGGTCCTTTTGACATCATAGAGAAGATTGGAGAAGTCGCTTATCGCTTAGCATTGCCATCAAATATTTCGAATGTCCATGACGTGTTTCATATGTCCATGTTACGGAAGTACGATCTGAATCCCTCTCACGTATTGGATTGGTCTAATGTTGAGCTTGAAACGGATGTATCATATGAAGAAAATCCTACTCGCATTCTTGATTCGAGAGAACAAGTGCTCTGGGGCAAGACGATTCCGTTGTTGAAGGTCTTATGGAGCAATCATGGTATTGAAGAGGCAACTTGGGAGCGTGAAGATGAGATTCGTAGTCGATATCTGGATTTATCTTGATTTGTTCTCGTCTTGGTTTTTGGCTTGTATTGATATCTCTACCTTTACCATATACAATTTTGGGGACGAAATTCTTTTAAGGTGGTTGAGGTGTCATGACTCGTATTTTATAAATGTTTTTTCTGGAATTTAATTCGCAATTTAAAATCAATTTACGTATTTGTATTTGGATCCCTTAGAGTACTTTGGCTTTGGATTTATGTTTTGGGTCCCCTCTCGGTTCATTTATATCGCTCGTTTTGGGTTTGGGTCGTTTCGGGGAGGCTCGGGGTCCCTTGGCATCTAAATCCCACCTTCATGACCTTTGCATCGGTGCATGCATTGGTGCAAAGTGGTACTGTTTGAGTTGCATCGGTGCATGCACTAGTGCAGGTAGTGGATTTTGGTTATGGAACATTTGCATCGGTGCATGCACCGGTGCAAAGTGGTTCTGAAGGAATTTGGTGGAAATTGCATCGGTACATGCACCAGTGCAAAGTAGATCTTCCTCCTTATTTTACTCGTTGCATTGGTTGTGCATCGGTGCAGAGGTGGTTGCACCAGTGCATGCACCGGTGCATAGAGTGTTCAGACTACTCATTAAGGGTATTTTTGGCATTTGGCTTTGAGGGGGTATATAAGAGAGCCTTAGCCCGAATTTGGATATTTCTCCTTCATTATTCAGCCCTAGAGCACCTTACACACACTCTCTACCTCTATAGAAAATCCTATCATTTCTCTCTAAATTCTAACCATCATCCAAGCTTCGGTTGAAGAAATTGCAAGCATTAAAGGTGTTCTACGCGTCGAGGGCTCTCCGGTAACGTAAGTTTTGAAGACACATCTTCAAAATCGGACTCAAGGTGTTCTTTGCATCTCTTTGAGGTAGGATTTACTTATTGTAACGACTCGAGTTTTCGTGAACTTTTAAATTAAATTTGTTAATTTAAAGCGTGGTCTCGAGGATTTTTGTAACTAATCCTCATTTTTTCATACATATAATTCTAATAAAAATATAATAAGTCAAATAACTAAAATAATAATAATATTAATATTAATATTAATAAACAAAAAAAGAGAACTAAAACCTAATTCTCCGGAAAACATGACCGGAAACTATGGAAATTAGCCGAAAAACTCTTGTCGATTACCGCAACAACACAGAACACCGTCTATACACACGTGCATCGTATATACATATCGAATCCTTAAAAATTGAATACGAAACGAACGGAAATTATATACGGATATATATACCTTCTCGTTATCACTATTCGTTGTCGGCGGCGTCGACGCCGACTTCTCTTCTTCGGTGTCTCTCTCTCCCACTCTGTGTGTATCTCTCTCTCGCATTCGTTGACTGTTTTGGTTCTACGAGTTATGTTTGGAGTTATATGCTGGGTTTATCTCAGTTCTAACATTTTGTTGATTTTTGTTTTGCATGAGGGTTGATACAAAGAGACTTATTCTCTTTTCAATTTTAACTTACACGTAGCAAATGGGATAGAAGGTGGTTGCATGCAAATGTAGTTGTGGGCCATTTTCAATTTTTTATGTTCTTTGATTAAAATTACAAATAAAACCCATATAATTTTATACTTCTACAATTTAATCTCACATTCTTTTATAGTTTAATTAATTTTGACACCTTAAATTAAATAACTTTACAATTTAATCCCAACTTAGTTTTAGTTGATTTTTTTTAAAAGCTTC